>FIZV01035245.1:0-10708 GCA_900050545.1 Trionymus perrisii | reverse complement strand
ATCAAAATAAAATAATTCATTAATTTGTCAATTTTTTTTTGGGGGGGGGGTGAGAATCATAGAAATTAATTTTTATTAATTATGCGAAACTGGGAAATTATTCCAGTTATTATTGAAATCGAAAAATTATTCCATTTGGAAGAATTCATGGAGATTAAAAAAAATTGTTGATTATTCAAAATCAAATAATTCATCAATTTTTAAAAACTAAAAAATTTGTCTTTTTTTGAGAATCATAGGTAGAAATTATTTTTTATTAATTATGTGAAACTGGAAAATTGTTCCAGTTATTGAAATCGAAAAATTAATCGTTTTTGTGCAGATTTTTGTAAATTTAAAAATTCGTCGATTTATCAAAATCAAAAAAATAAATCGATTTTGAACGAATTCGTGAAAATAAAAAAAAATTGATAAATCAAAATCAAAAAATTCAACGTTTTTCGCAGATTCGTAGAAATTGAAAATTTTCATTTATTATGCGAAACTGAAAAATTATTCCAATGATTGAAATCGAAAAATTATTCAATTTTACGTAGATTCCTCAAAATTAAAAAAATTGTTGATTTATAAAAATCGAAAAATTACCTATTCGATTTTGTACGAATTCACGAAAATTAAAAAAATTCTTCTGGTCTAAAAATGATCCTCTACAGTCAATCAAATATAAAAATCTTTTCATTCGAAAAAAAATCAAAAATCAAAAATTTGATTTTTTCTAGAAAATTTTCTTGCAAAAAAAATCTTTATAAAAATGCTTTACCTATTTCACAAAAAATACTTTGCTGAAAAAATTCAAAAATGTCTGTCCAAACACAATCATCTTAATTACCAACCTATTCAAATTTAAAAATCTTTGCTTGTGAAAAATTATATTTTTTGAAAATTCTTTCATCCCAAGGAATGCTTAAGTAAAAAATTCTTCTGGTGTTGAATCTGTCTAAAAATCCAAAAAATCCTAGTTTGAAAAAACAACTTTCCTTCAAAAAAAACAAATCATCGAATAAGTTACATGGGTACTTGAAAAACGTAACAGATCAGAGTGTAATCGAATAAGTACTTGATTTTTTTTTTTTCAAAAATTGAAAAAATATTTATTGGTTTTATGTACAACATTTACCCCCTCCTTCTCCTTAGATTTCATTGTATCGACACCGAGACTAATTTATGGTTATTTTCATTCTTTTCTGTTACAGAACCAAGTTACTATATATGTTCAACGTGCAAACAGAGACTGCATTCGGCGTGGCGGCTGGTCCAGCACTGTCAGAACAGCCACGGTATAAAAATCTACCTAGAGTCGTCCTCATCGACGAGTTCCAGTCCATCGGCACCCAATTGCGCACCACCGCCTAAGAATACGAATAATCACTCTTCGTCGTCATCGTGTTCGCGATTTTCTGCCTCGTCGTCGTCGAACTGTTCGGGAAATTCTTCTGGCGGCGGTGGTGTGGGTGTATCGGGGAACGGCGGCGGTGCCGGTAGCAGCGTCGGTTCATTGGCAGCATCTTCGTTACCATTACCTCCAGCTTCAATATCGTCGCGATTACCTTTACTGCCGCCGACATCGACGTCGATGGTCGATCCTCGTAATCCATTCGGCGTCGGGGGCCTGCTGCGATTGCCTTTGAGTGATCCAACGCGTCATCATCAGTTTCCCACCTCTTTGAGTGGACTGCACAGCGGCGGTACCGGAGCTAACTCGCCGGTATTTGCTAGACCATCTTCTAGTCATCAGGATAATCATTTCCGTATGGAGCAGATCGTGTCGGAGCAATTTCGTTTGAATCCGCATCACAGTATGGGCTTAGCAGCGGCGGCTGCTGCGGTGGCTGCGAGCGCCGCAGCCGGAATCCCGCCTTCGCATTCGCCTTACCCACCGGTCGAACGGCCACCTAGTAATAGTATGCATACGAACGGACCACGATCCATGATTCCACCACCACCTTCGTTATCATTACCGTTAGAGCCGCAGCTTGATTTTTACTCGCAACGATTACGCCAATTGGCTGGTACCACTAGTCCGGGAGTAGCGAACGGGCCGAATTCGCTGTCACCCAGAAAGCTCACGCCGCCTTTTACCAGTCCCGGTAATTCGCAGCCGTTACCTCCGAGCAGATCTTCGTCCACCGATAATTCGGCCAACGATTCGTTGGATTTGTCTTCGAACGCGGCCAAATCCGATCACATGTCCAACGACGAAAAACCCGCCGACTTTTCCGTCAATCAGGAGAAACATCTGAATGCCTCGATGGCTGTAGCCGAACACGAATTAAAATACAAATGCGAATATTGCGGTAAAAAGTTCAAATTCCAGAGTAATCTGGTCGTACATAGGCGCACCCATACGCGCGAAAAACCATACAAATGTACGATATGCGACCACGCTTGCACGCAGAGTTCCAAACTCAAGCGACATATGAAAGTACACAAGAAATCGGTCCGGGGAAACGGGCTGACCGGTGGCGAAGCTGGAGTCACGTCGACCAACGGAGATGGCAGTACAACTTCGACACCGGAGCAAATTTCTAACGACGGATCGGAAGATGAGAGAATAGACGACGATGAAGAGGCAGCAGAAGATGAAGAGGAAGAGATTGACGACGAGGAAGAAGACGACGAAGAGGAAGACGAAGAAGAAGATATGGAATTGGACGAGGAAGGCGACGAAGACGACGACGGAGACGCACCAGAAGACTTGACCACCAAGTCGACCTCGTCTACACCACCAAATAATGCCGAAGAAAACAGCAAGTCTATGCAGTCGCCTAGACCTACACCATCTCAGACGCCTCTCGATAAGACTCCTTCGGATAAAGTTTCCTCTTCGGGATCGCTAGTCAGCGAACTCATGGATAAATTCGGATTAAGTAGTAATCAGTTGTACAGCGAAGCGTACAAACAGGCTCTCCAAGAGTCCAGCCATAATCCGCATATCAGAAAGAAAGACGACGCGATGCTCGAGCCAGTGGCTCCCGACAACAACAACGTCAATAAAATACCAACCCCTATTTTAGAAAATGGCATGAAGATGAAATCTTCAGCAGCCATCAAACTGAAGGAAGATTTCGCCGCAAATCTAATGGCTAGTCAACCTCCACTAGACATTCTAGGTGCTTCTCACGGTTTCTTTGGCACTGGCATGCCTTTCGAAAATCTCCTCGACGTGGCCACTAGTAAAAGAATGAAACTGGACATGGATGGTCGTCACAATCCACTCCTAGGTCGAGGCAACCTACCACCGGAAGCCGACGGCATATACCCAGGCCTCTGGCTTCCAGGACTGGCAGCTGCCCATCAACGTGATATCTTTGGTCGTAACGATGTTCCTTTGGATATGTACAAGCCACGCTCCAAATCGAATTCCGAAAACCACCGTCACAGTAATCATCACAAATCGCATAATTCTTCGCTGGCTGCGGCCGCAGCAGCCGCCATGAACCTCAGACTTCCCAACCAGCATTTGAAGAAGGAAAGTCGGCGCAACGATACGTGCGAGTACTGTGGCAAAGTATTCAAAAACTGTAGCAACCTCACGGTTCACAGACGATCTCATACCGGCGAGAAGCCCTACAAATGCGAATTATGTTCCTACGCGTGTGCTCAAAGTTCAAAGCTTACCAGGCACATGAAAACCCACGGTCGAATGGGCAAAGACGTCTATCGTTGTAGATTCTGCGAAATGCCTTTCTCCGTGCCGTCCACTTTAGAAAAACACATGCGCAAATGCGTCGTCAGTCAGAATATCAAAGATAACGGACCTCTGATGCCATCCATGCTGATCAAGTGCGACGACGACTCCAGCATATCATCGTCCAAAGATAACACTTGACTTTACCCTTGGGGAGGATACCGGCCGATGTTGCCTTTACAAAGTATTTACTAAACGCATCGACACATCAATAAAAGGCCTCAGTCACTGAATTTTTTTGGTACCTCCCCAATATGTTCTTAACTATGCTGCATACGCAAATATCATGTACCTGTATATAAAAGTTAGATAATTTCATCATTCCCTTCTTCCTTTCAATTCTAATTCCTCCTACTCCTCATCCTCGTCTTATATCTATTACGTTTCGTATTTTAATTTAATAATAAATGTGTTGTACTTATTATGCTACATATTTACAGACGTCGTAAATGCGTTTTTATTTCGTCATCTTTGTTTTCATCTTCGTCGTTATCCTCGTCTCTTCGTTCGTCGTCGTCATCGTCTTCTTTATTTTTATCTTACTACGTAATTTTCTTTCCTCTTTTTTAGTTTCTTCTTCCCCTTTTTTCTTTTCCTTTCCATACGTTTTGTTTCATTTTGTCGACTTTTGTGTGCGTGTGTATCTTTAATTTTTAGTATATGATACATATTATACCTCCTACGTTCCCACCCTATCCTTTTCCCCTATTTTTACCTATACCATTAATTCTGCCGAGGAAATCTCTCAGTACCTAACTTGTATAAGATGTGCTCATGTTTGTGTAACGATTGTAACTTATAGTTTCTAATTGTATGTTTTTTATCATTTTTTTTCAAGTGGTAAGGCTACCTTTTGAAATTTTTCGCGAGGCAGCTGTCTCGAAATAAGGGCAAGTGGATGAAAAAATTCGCTTTCTCGTGTTTCGCAATTTACCACTTGAAATTTTTCCTTTGAAAAAATTTCCTAAAAACGTACAATATATTGACTATAAATAATTGATAAATGATGAGAAAAAAAAAATGGTTTGTCAAAGTTTGATATTTTTTTACGCCTAAATAAGGCGAAAGTGTAACATTCCAGAAATGAAACTTATCGCAGATGTATTCGTTTTATTTTACCTATTACGAAGTTTACGAATATTAAATAAGTATTGTATAAACTTGTAAATTGTGATCGATTTTGTTTTCCCCCTCGTTTTAGTATAAATGTATTTAAAAGTATTAAAAAAATGTCTACTTTATTTTGAAGTAGTTATGCATTATTAGTTATTTTTTTTGTCTTTTTTGAAAATATTTTTTGTTGTTTTTTCTTGTGTTAGTTTTCCTCTTTGTTTGTTATACCTATTATTCTTATGTATTTTTCCGACATATCGAAAAAAAACGAAAAAAAAACGAGAAACTGAATAGAGATAATGACGCTGTATATATTTCCACAATCGATTATTCCATGCGACATTCCGAACTTTTTCGAAACTGATTTGTTTGGCGCTTTTTTCCTTTTTCCTTTTTTCATTTTGTTTTTGTAATATGGTGTTCAATTGGTGTGTTTTTTTTTTCTATTTTTATTATTTTTTTCTTTTGTTGCCGCAATTGTACCTGTGTCTATTTGTAAATAATTAACGAAAGGTTAAATTTATAGAGTTTGTACTCTGTTCTCGCGCGTTTTACGTTACAATGGTAATAAATTATATCATAGACCTATTTAGGTTTTAAATTTACGTGTTAATGTTATTACTATTTATTATTATTGAGTTTGTTTTAGATGAAAAAAATTGTACGTTATTTTGTTTTTATTTTTTTCTTCTTTCTTTTTTTTCTGCTTCGTTATTTCGTTGTTTCCCACGCTATTTATGTATTTTATTTTATTCGGGGCTAGTCTGATAATATTATGAGTAAATGATTATATAAATTGAAGAATAAATGTATTTGATTTTATCGTACGTTGTGGTTTATTTGCGAGTGTTTCGTAGCTGATGTGAAGCCTTTCACGAGGTGAATAGGCGACCCATAAGGTATAAAAAATGTTGTATACACGTGATGCCTACCTCAAAATAGAAGGGTCAATAGAGAGTAAATTTTGAGAAAGATCAATGTTTGACCGAGCATACGGATGGTACTAGAAAATAAACTCGTTTTATTTTTTACATTTTTTGCCTACCTTTGATAATGAAAGCACCACAAATCTTTGAAAATTGAAATTTTATAGGTAAAATTGATTGGCTTCACTGCATTCAAATATTACTTTTCCTGGCGAAAGTATCGTACAGCATTTTGAAAACACACAAAAAAAGTTTTAAGCACTTTGGGTTTATATTTTTGAAATTGAAGGAGTGATATTGAGAAGAAATTCTTGCCAAAAGTAAGTATTGATTTTATTATTTTATTCAGAGGCTCTAAAAAGTCGTGAAAATGGCAACATTTCGAAATGGCCAGTCTGTACAACCGAGATAGGTACGAAAGTTGCATAACTTGATTATAACAGAAAGTGCATTTCAGTGTTGTGACGAATCAATTTTACGAGGGAAAGAGATTTTGAAAATGTCTACTACAAAATCATAAATCTTCCAACAAAGCTCTAGAAATTCAACTAAATTTTCAAAAAAATTTTAAAGGTTCAATTTGTGAAGTCTGATGGATTTTTAAAATCTAACAAAAGTTCAAAATTTGGAAAATTTCAACATTAGATGAATGTCTTCAAAATTTTGAGGAATTTCTTTTTTTACACATTTTCAAAAATTATTGAATCGACTAAAATTCTCCATCGTCTAATTCACAAAAATTATTGATTTTTCAATTTCTAAAAATTATTGAATCATTAAAAGTTACCGAATTTTTAAACATCGTTAATTTTTAAATGATCCAATAATTTTTCCGAAATTGTAAATTTTCAAAAAATGTCAAATTTCCCAAAATTGTTGAATATAATAACATTTTCTTATTAACAAAAATTATTGGTTTTTTAGAAATTGCAGAATTCTTAAGTCATCAAATTTTCAAAAATTAATGAAGTTTTAAAAATGTCAAAATTTTCCAAAATTATTAATTTCTATGATTTAATAATTTTCAAAAAATATCAAAATTTTCCAAATGGTTGAACTTTGTAAAATTCTCTAATTCACAAAAATTATTGATTTTTCAGAAATTGCAGGATTTTTCAAAATTCATCACCTCTTCAAAAATTGTTAAATTTATGAAAATTGCAAAAATTTTCCAAAATTGTCAATTTTTGATGATCCGACAATTTTTCGAAATTTCAAATTTTCAAAAATTGTAAAATTTTTAATGATGCACAAATTGAATTTTTTTAATAGGAATATTAAGGTTTTCTAATTTTTTATTACTATACGTAGGTACTTCATAAAAATCTGAATTCTTTGACAATTTGGACGGAAGTCTGACTTCCCATCTCATTTTATTCTATCACATAATCAGCACTATAAACACGTGACGTATCAAGAAACACATAAAATTGCCGCGAATCACCAATTATCACCGATATCACGATGAGTAGTCGTACACAGATCAATATCGCAGGTACGATTACTTATTCACGGCAATAAATAACGTAAACATTGATAACGTCAAAGTTCAAAAACATTAAGGGAAAAATTAAAACCGAAATGCTAAATTTTTATTATAAGCATTTGAAAGCTAAAGCGCGATATTACGCGGATATTCTATTAAAATTATAGCCTCTTAAGATACCGTTTTATTAGTCGTAAACCGCCCTACTAATAATGCTGTTAAGTAAGTTAAGGTTTCATTGCAAGGCTATACGAGAGTACGCGTACCCGCCGACCAAAATAGTTTGATAGGGTGCGCCATCTTTGTGTTTTCACGTGGACTAGACGATTCGATTAGGTAAAGGTAACGATGTAAGTAGAGGTCGCTGTAATTCGTGGGGGTTTTCGAACGTGCGGTGAATTTCGTGACTAAGGGATAGAAATTGGAGTAGGTAATAAGAATGAGTAATTGAGGTAATTTATTACCTTTTTTCTCATTTTTTTATTATGTTTTTGTTGAGGTGATTTGTAATCGGGTCGTTGAAGTCGATATTAAAAATCATAAGGAGTGTCAAGTGGTTTTATCTATTCTATTTTTAGTTCTACTTACTTGTCTGCTACCTCAATCCCCCTGCATTCGCATATTTGTTCTAATTTGAAAAAACACGCAAAGCAAATATTTTAATAAGTCGACAATTCTCAAAAAATTTTAAATTTTTTCCGTAGTTGATAAAAAATTGGTTAAATTCAAAGAATACCCATCTTTCTGGCTGTAATTCGACGAACTGATAATTTTCAAAAATTCGACCTCTAAAAAAAATTAGATTTTTTTTTTTACAAAAAAATCACCTCGGAAAAAATTATCGTTTTTTCTGTAAACTGTCTTGAAGTACAATGTTATCAACAATTAAGGATGTCAAGTTGGAATTTTTTTGGGTTTAAAATTTTTCATTATTGAATGAGAATGGGTTTTCCTCAATAACAACGATTTTCGCAATAAAAAATAGTGAAGCAATTTCTCTAGTTCAAAAATTGAAAACAAATTTTTACATCTTAGAATGTTGAGAAATTATTTTGTTTAAAAAATTAAATAATTTCAACTCTCCAAAAAATGAAGATTTTTTTTCTCTCAAAAAACAGAGATTCCCTTCCAAAAAATAAAAATAAAAAATAACATAAAAATATAAAATAAAATAAAAAATGAAAAACTATTTTTTTTTTGAGAAAATTTTTAAAAATATTTTTACTTTAAAAAATGAGAAATTTCATTCCTCAAAAATGGATACTTAGATTTTTTTATGAATAGTATATCTTTTTTTCTAAAAGCAACTCTTTTCAAAAAATATAATATGTTTACCTGATACATTTTTTTTAAAGTGGAAAATTTTTCATTTCAGTTAGTATATGCTTTGCTTTAGAAAAATTACGGTATTTTTATGGCAATTTCGAAAAATTCATTCTGAATTATTATTATTATTATTATTTTTTTGAAAGAATTGAGAAATTTTTTAGTCTGAAAATTTTTCTAAAGAATTTAAATCAAGGAAACTAAACACTTTTCTGTTTGAAAAAATTTTCAAAGCATTTTTTTAATCTAAAAATTAAAGAATTGGTTCACAAAAAAAAGAAAAACTGAAATAGGTTTTTAATTTTAAAAGGTTAGGTTTCCAAAAAATTAAGAAATTTTTTTCTATTTTTTCTCCAAAAAAATTCTAAAAATAAGAAAATTTATTTTTTTGGAGAAAACTATCAGATGATATCCCCCACCAAAAAACAAAGGATAAATTTTTCCTTGAAAAGAACAGCGATTTTTTAAAGAAAAATTCATAAATATTTTTTCTCCGAAGAAATGAAATTTTTTCATCACTAACTGAAAACTTTTGAATTTAACAAAGTTGAAGATTTTTTTTCTCCAATAAACAAAGATCTAATTTTTCCAATTGGGGGGGGGGGGGGGAGTCCTCCCTCACAACAACAAAGATTTTTTCTCTTAAAAAATGGAGTATTTTTTTGTACTAAAATAAAAATTTCTTTATAAAAAAACTGAAAGTTCAATTTTTTGAAAAAAATTTAAAGGTTACTTTTTCCCTCCAAAACAAAGAGATTTTTTTCTTCGAAAAATTTAGAGATTTTTTACTCAGAAAATAATTGAATAAATGAAAATCTTTTACTTCCAAAAATTAATTAATGTTCTTCTCCAAGACATTAAGAAATCCCCTTCCCACAATAGAATGTTTCCTCCCGAAAAATTGAGATTTTTTTCTCTTTTTGAATAAGAATATGAAAAGTATTTCCATTATTTAAAAAAAATACCTATGAGAGAAATGGTTTTCAAGCAGATTTTTTCTTTAAAAATAACGAAGAGGTATTTTTTTCTCTCAATATATTTATCGAAAAAATAAATAAAAATAAAACAAGATTTTTTAATCCATTATTATAGAAAAAAAACTGATTTTCTTTACTCTGATTTCCAAAAAATTAAGATATTTTTCATCGCCAGAAGGTTCAGATCCCCCCCCCGCCCTCCCAAAAAATGCAGAAATTTTAACAGTATAGGAAGAGAACACAGGGTCTAATGTAAAATGCAATTCAAAAATACCGACGATTATTCAGTGAGACGATTAAGTTGCCTATGAGAAAAATTCAAGGAGCAGTGTAATAACTTCCAACAGGTTCATGTTACAGATATTTCCCATAGATGGCGCTGGGTTCAGAGTTCTTTCCAGTATAAGCGGTTGCAGTCTCAACAAGTAAGGAATTTATGAGGGGATTCTTTGAAAAAATGTATTCATTTAAAGAAAAAAATATTATTTCTTCAGTCATAAAGTTATAATTAATAGAAAGTACATAATAAATGGAGAAGGTTGTCAATTTTTTGGAATAAAAAATTTTAAGAATTTTTTGGGATCTTTTTAAAAAAATATATATATACGTATATAGTATATGAAATAAATTTTATTTAGTTATTTAAAGTAAAAAATTTCTCAAATTGTTAAAAATAAAAAAAATCTTCAATTTTTTTGAGAACTTGAAAAAAAAACGCAATGGAATAAATTCAACTTTTATATTTTTATGAAGTAAAAAATTCAAATTTTTTTAAATGATTTTTTTTTTAATTTCTTCGAAATACTCTGTTTTGCGGAATATGGCCCTCTTCTGTCTCGGTGGTAACACTGAGTGGCTGGAAATAATCTCATACGTATAACGTACGTATGTACGGCAGAGGCGGACTGGTAAGGTCGGCAGGTCGGCGTTTGCCGACCGGGCGCCCTCGTCATGAAAAAATGAAAAAAATCAGAATATTGATAAGTATTTGAATATACGTATAACTGTGTAACTCATTCAAAGGGGGGGGAGGACTGTTTTATAGAATAAATGAAAATTCGATTTTTTAAAGAACTACAATTTAAAAAAAATTTAAATTAACTTTTTTTACATTATCATAAACTAGCTGTTGAATTGCCTAAATTGCAAAATTTTCAAAAATTATCATATTTCTCAAAATCGTCAAATTTTC
>FIZV01035200.1:0-11341 GCA_900050545.1 Trionymus perrisii | reverse complement strand
CGAAATGAATAAATTAAAAATTTATAACGACAGGTAGTTACTTGATATGATAAGTAAAAATTAAAATTGAAATAAATTCAGTAGGAATTTAAGAATTTAAAGAAATCAAAAATGGAACATGAAATTTTTCCTGAAATAAAGAACAATTAAAAAAAAAAAAAAAATTGAAATTAATTCAGATATTGAGAATGAACCTCAAACAAAATTGAAACAGAATAAAAACTAGGGAAGAAATTTATAATAGGTACATATAAGAAAACCAAAAATTCCAAAAAAAAAAGACAAATTCAAAAAATTGGCATTTGAAAAATTGTGAGCAAACCAGATATTAAAGTAAGTTTAAAAAAAATATCAAATTAAAAATTATTGGCAACAGCAAAAAATGACAATGAAATAGAATAAGTAAAAATTTTAAAAGATGGATAATTGAAGAAAAGTGGGAATTTAAGACAATTTGCAAAAAGCTGAAATTTGAAAAATTAGACATAATTAAGATAAATATTAAAGTCCAACTTTAAACCACTGAAGTTTAAAAAAAAATCAAATAGAAAGTTAAACAAATTGAAAAAAAAATTGGAATTAAAAAAACAATAAAAATGACTCGAAGTTGAAAGAAATTAAAAACCAAAAAATTAGCAATTCAGAAAGTATGGAAAATTGGCATTTAGAGAAGACAAAAATTTGGAAATAAGAAGAATAAAATTTAAAACGACTAAAAATAAAAAATGAATTAATAAAATGAACAAAAAAAATGGAAATCTAAAAAAATAAAAAAAATGATTGAATAAAATTGTGAAAAATCAAAAACTAGAAAATTTTTTTTTGAAAAATGTTTTTGAATAATTCGAAAAAAATCGCCATTTCAGTCTCATTGAACCCGAACAAGCTACTCATGATTTAGTCTAGAAATTTAAAAAAATCTAGGATGTGTTTTTAAAAAATGAGCTGTGTTTTAATATTTCTTCAAAATCTTTCTTTCTTCAGAGTGCACTGCCTTCCAAAAAATATCTCTGTACTGAAGACTCCGATCGAATAAATTTTCAAAAAAAAATTATACTCAATATTTCTGAATATATATTTTTGATTATAAAAAAAAATCACATCCGTCCCCTTCCTCCCCTCCAATTTTGCATAAGATATGCTTGAATTTCATACGTACGAGTATTATGCAGAATTGAAGGGGAGGGAGGGATTCCATCAAAATTTTTCTAATAACCAAAATTATTTCAAGCATCTCAATCTACAATAAAATTATTGTTTGAAATTTTTTTCAGTTGATGCTTAGGTGCATAAATACGAGATTTTTTGGAAAGCGGCGGATTCTAAGAAGAGGGGGCTTCAGAAACTCCAGCTCATTTTTTTTTCAAAAAAAAAGGTCTTAGATTGCGAATCAATCGTAATATCGCTTCAGACTGGACTAATCATATTTATAAGTAATTATGAAATTCTGCATCAAAATGTAAACTACCACAGACTTCTGAAACACACTGTACCCAATCATAGTCAGTCGTCCTCGTACTGAATTTCCAAACATAAATCGCTACTTGTTTTAATAATAAACCGACAACCGACATCGCCCGCAGAATTACACGACTATAAGGTTCACCGTCGTCGTATTCCTTCTTTATGCACAACCCGCTAAAAATATAGCTAGCTGGTAATTTGCTAATTACATCACGCGAACTGGTATACTCGTACCTATCTGCGGGAGGAAGCAGCGAAGTCGCTGCCAGCCCATCGTCTATATCGTTAATCAAACGTCGATAATTAAATGATCGTTTGAAGAAAATGCAGACGCCCGGTAATAAACCAATTACTCTATCTGCGGTACGCTAAACTAGGTAATACGAGAAATGAAAAATACTCGCCTCGAACGGACGTATCGTCCAATAGGTTTCTATTCAATTCGGTCATTTCGGCACCTCCGCTGTCGGACTGCGGCGACGAGTCGTATTTACGCGGCGGTTTCTGCACAGGATTCACAGCCGTTAACAACGTCTTCTGTTGTTCTGGTTCCATTACAATATGATGGGTAACGTCGCCGTTCGCCGTTATCGAATTATTCGGCGGCTTTTTCGCCACTAACGTTTCGGCGCGACGGCAACACAGGAAGCACAGCATAAATATTAAGATCAAAGCGCACACAATACCTGTTAATCAAGTTGACAAATTACAATAGAGATACTGGACAACTTATAAGATACCCGAGTACCCAGTTCCAGACTCGGGTCAGCGGTTAGTAGTCTATCTGAAGCGTCTTTTCCCTCTTACATCGTTACACGAGCTCTCAAAATCAATCACCTGTTTGCGGTTCGAATTCGTAAACTCGATCGATCGAAAAGGCACGTCTCACTTACCAATAAACAGGCACAGCAAAAGCACCCAAACGTCTCCTACATTGCTTTTGGCGAATCCGAATATTTGTACGGTTCCTGCCTGTGCCGATACGGTTACGTTCCGTTCGGCAAGTCCGGCGTGATTCCTGGCAGCGCAAGTATAGGTACCGTGATCTTGGCGATTTAATTTCACGATCGTTACGTTCACCCAGAAAGCATTTTCTTCGCTTTGGAAATCGATATACCTGTACAAAGACGAAAAAAATACATCAGAATTATATTTAAAGCACATTTCTACATAAAGGTAATTTTTCAAACATTTAAAAGGTAAATTCAGTTTTTGATTAAATTTCTACCCTTTTTTTAAATTTGGGAATTTTCTCAATTTAATTAACTCTTCTGAGTTTGAAGAAAAATTTCAATAGTTTTTTATATTTTATTTTTACCATTTTACCTATATGTTTTCTAATTTTCACTTTTTTGCCCAACTTTTCCATTTCTTCTAATTTTCATTTTCAATTTTTTTTTTTTAAATTTTACATAAGTGCATTTTTTTGCATCAACTTCTCCCTTGAAAGCGCAAACGAAGGGTGCATCTTTAATTCCACAATGCTTCATTTTAACTGTCAGTGATACCATCTTACCACTCCTAGAATACCAATAAAAATAGTTGCCGCACAAAGGAAGCACAAATGATTGACACACTTTTAGCATCGCACCTCGTATGGTAGAGGTGACGTTTTCATATCCCCCACCATTTCCTTTTTTTGAGAGAAGGGGAACTACCAACAAAACTAGTTGGTGCACAAACAAAGTACGAACGATTGACGGATTGACACCATTTTCACCATTGCACCTCGTATTGCCAAGGTCGTTTTCATATCCTCCACTATTTCTATTTCTTGAGAGAGGGTGCACCAACAAAATTAGTTAGTACGCAAACGAAGCACGAACTACTGACTGACAATATTTCCACTCTTCCTTACAACCACAAACGTAGCACAAAACGTCTTTTTTTTCTAGAAAAATAATATGTGATGGAAAAAGTAGCTGTGGCTTGCCCTAGTATGGATTTTTTTTTTATACCGCTGATGCGAGGTGGGTAAAAAATTGAAACGAGTGACAGCTTGCTACTCGAAAATATCGACCTTAATTAATGGTATTTTAATAGTGAACGAATTATAATGATTAGAGACTCGATGAGATGACATTTCTGAGTGGAATCCCATCGAGGATACCAGCTAACGTAGACATTGAAGGGTGCACCATTCGAAAATTAACTGTTAAACGTTATGAAAATATTACAGAGCTTCACCACAATATTGGCATACAGAAAAAGGGACTGGGAAATGCGGCGAACCTACGTATTTGAATTTTTCTTCCACAATTTTTAACCTTGCATGACAGAAAGTGTTAAGGACTGGGACAGATCATCATTTTCATCGATTACTGTTTTCTTTTCATTTTTTCCTGTATTTTTTCATCGCTTCGTAATGTTTTCTTATTGATATGTATTTTGTCCTATATTTTGTGGGAAATTTTCGCCTTCGTCGGATGCATGCTCGCTTATTGCCAGTGACATATTTTTTTTTTTTGTCGCATACCTCTTTGAACAGAGGAAGAGAATTTTTTCTCAAGTGAGATGTATCACATTCGCATCGTGTGTACAGTCAATGGAAAACGCTGATATTATTCTTCAATTCTTTATGTTTGATCTTCAACTTGCCTTCGAGTGATGGTTTCACAAAAAACGTTTCGCACGTGGCGAACTCTCAATGTGGGTTTTTAAAAATCCACCGTCGCGAGCTTTCCTCCTACAATGAAATATGTCCGTATTGCGGGCTTTTTTTCTTTCGTTTGCTGTAGTGTTGTCTATACTTGTGTTGAGAATTAATCCGAACCGATGAGTGGTGGTTATTTCAGAAGTCTGCGACATATTTTTTTTCTATAGTGTTTTTAGCAGGTGTCACGTGCGGCAAGTTTTTTGCGAGGATTCATTTTTTTCCTCTTGTAGGATAAGCGCGTTTATGGTGTATTGGACGTGGATAGTGTAATGAGATGTGGTGAAATTGACCTTTGGGAAATAGACAAAGTTGGGCTTTGAACTTTTACGATTTTTTTTTTTTTTTTTTTTTTTTTTTGACAATGCGAATGTGACTAGTTTCATGAAGTATTCTTTCGCTTCTGAAACATTGATAATGCATCTGCTTGAAAAGCACAAATCGACTCGAGATGGTGTGGTTGCCCTGATATTGAATTTTATATGAAAAAAAGTGAATTTTAGAAACGAGTATAGAAACTCTTTTTTTACTAGTCTCTAAATAAGTCATCGTTTCAGTTTCTTTACATTTTTAACATTTTAAAAATACAATTAATGTTTGATTTAATAAGACTAAAAACTGCTATTTTACGTAGCAACTTCACAGAAGAGTGAAGACATGATCCTCAAAAGTAACTTTATAGAGAAAAAATGGTTAAAAAATATTCAGTCAAAAAATTAGTGTTTTTAAGAGAAATCTTCCCAGAGGATTTGATGGTGTCAAATTTCGCGAATTCCATTTTTTTTTAAATTGGAGTAGGAGGTTGAACATTTTTGGCTCGTTAAACGATTACTTTTGTTATTCAAAAATTTTACAACCGAGTCAGGGGGAAAATGAGCCCGAGTAAAATTGATCGTAGAAAGCGAAGGAGAAATACATAAAAAAAACTCTCAAAGGACTTTGAAAAATAACGTGCCTAATTTCTTTATTAAATATGAAAATTCTCCTGATTAAAATTTATTTAAAGTTGTATTAAATGTACGATTTTAATTAATTTTCTATCTAATTTGTATCCATCGAAGCAGAGTATTTGCAAATTCAATTTTTTGTTTTCTACGAAAATATAAACCAACTATAAAAAATTCTCCGCCGAGAGGACCGTATGAATTGGAAAATACACGAGTTACCAGATGATGCCTTCGGCGAGCAAAGCTGTGTTTACTTTTCAGTTTATCTCAATTATGCTGCTTTAGAAAAAATTTAAAATCGAGAAAAAGCTTATAAAAACGTAGCGATAGTAGAACTGGATGACAAACCAGGTTGGATTTATATACCTGGGGGTATCGTTCACAATACCTATTTTAACCTTGAATAGTATACGAGTGAGTATAAATCGAACGCTGGCGTGAACCAAAACGCTAAGTTAGAAAATTGTAAGTCGATTTTTTGCCTATCTGACTCTTTAAAAAATTCTTATCTTAATGGCATGTAGAGTAGGATGGAATATTATAGGAATATTTCACTCAGGCGTGACTTTTATTATTCGCAGCCGTAGTGTTCAACATTATACATATTAAAAATGGGGAAGTGGAGGGGAGATTAAATTATTTGGTAGCAAAACATTATCGTAAAAGCACACAACAAATGATGTTTGGGACTGCGCCTTCCCAGCCCCTTCCATTTCCACTTCTCAAAGTGGAAGGAGTAAACACCAACAAAACTAGTTCATGCATAAACAATTGACACCACATTCACCTCACTACTTCAGTGGGGACTGCTCCTTCCCAGCGCCTTCCATTTCCACTTCTCAAGGTGGGGAGAAGAGAGCACCAACAAAACTAGTTCGCGTGCAAACAACACCACATTCACCTCACTACCTTAGTTAGGACTCCGCCTCCCCAACTTAGTGCGCAAACGACTGAAACCTTTTTCACCCTAGCACCTCACATAAGCAGTTTTGTGTTTTCCCTGCCCTTCTATTTTCACTTGGGATAAGAAGCACCTATGAAACTAGTTCGTGTTCAAAAAATTGACACCACTTCCACTAAACTACTACTTATACTCAGGACTGTGCTTTTTCTGTCCCTTCCATTCATATTTCTTAGAAGCAGAGAAGAACAAAAAAATGAAATTATTTAGGGCACCAGCGAATGGTACCATCTTCATCTGCCTCAACTTAATATGACCTGGTATTTATTTATGCACAACGACGTAACCGCAAAAGAAATCACCTCTCGAAAACCTCATTAATGAAAAATAAACAGGAAAAAAATTATTTACAAAAATTTACCATCACTACTCGAGCACTTCAGATATTATCTCAAGCAGTCTCAAGCAGGTAAATTCTCATTCCTGTCGAGTCTCTCCTTTATCACTCCCATACTTGCCTAGTTTAATATAAATAATGATGAATTTTTGACATACTTTCGATCTGTAATCTGTCCGCTTGAGGTTCGATTTCCTAGAGGTCTCGAATTGAACGTCCAATAAGCTTCTGGCTTTGGATCGCCGACTACTTTGCAAGACAACGTCAACTGATCGCCGTTGGCTTCGAAGACTGTATCCGACGCTGGCCAAAGTATTTCCGGTCTGCAGGCGAACTCCTCCGGCTTGATTTGTCTCCAAGGAGTATTGGCTAAATATTCCGGCTCGAAACAAGTGGTTGGATCCGTGTACAAGCGATCGGTGTACCACATCATGAAATCTCGTAAATGGCAGTCACATCTCCAAGGGTTATTCTTTAGCTCGAGACTGTGCAACGAGCCTCCGAATTTTTCGAAAATTCTCTTCTTCATGAAAGATAACCGATTGCCGTTTAATTTGATATTTTTCAGTTGGGGGATATTTTCGAAGGCTTTGTTTCCGATGTGTGAAATTTGATTATCTTCCAACTCGACAGTCTGCAAGTATTTCAAATCGACGAACAATCCATCTTCCAATTTTTCGATCGAGTTATTATTCAAATACACGTATCGTAATCTCTCGGTTGGTGCGAACAACGATGGTTCCAGCTTACGAATCTGATTTCCCGTCAGATCGATCTCGATGACGATGGCTAAGCCGGTAAAAGCGTTTTTCTCTATTTCGCGGATACGACAATTACGCATCGATATTTTCTGCAAGTTTACTAGCCCGGCTCGCTTGAAAGTATCACTCCTGACCACATTGATGATCGAGTTATCCAGAATTAAATATTGTACCTCGTCGCTTAATCCGAGCGGTATATCGGTGAATGAACCATTATTGCAATTCGCTATCTTCCTACCGCTAATCCATTTGCAAGTACAGCCCTGCACGATTTCGTGGCATTCGGTCCAGTCCAACTTATTGGCGTACGCCTCGATCGACGCGTACACCACCAGCAGCACGATTATCTCCTTCACGGCTCTAATCATGGCTTATACCTGCTACACCATAACCTGTAATCAGAAAAATTTAAATAGAGATTAGTTTGAGTGATTTTGAATTTTTTCAGTAGGACAGGGAATTTTTTTGTAGAATTAAAGAGCAAAATACAACTGAGAAAAAAAATATTATGCCAAAAAATTGAAAAAATTTTTTAATCTTTAAAAATTATACTTAATATCGTTACCCTAATTCTATAACCTCGTAACCCACAAATAATTGTTTCGCATTTTGGCTGATTCAACATAAAAATTTCACGCCTGATGGAATGGGATGATCATCGGGGGTTCACTATCACGAAAAGTATTGATCATGGACTGCTGAGGATCGCGTCATTCGATCGAGCGTTAAATATTTATGCAGATTCAGTCAAAATTTGAAAAATTGATTATTTGTGGGTTACGAGGTTATAGAATTAGGGTAACGATATACTGTATAGACATAGATAGATATATATATAGATATAGAATATAGAATATAGAATATACTCGTAGAATAGAAGATAGATAGATTATACATATACAATTCGCGTATTAATTTGACAGTTTGACTTAATTTCCAGTTACCTACTCGATTTCTAAAAGGAAATTTACATTTCATCGGAGAGTTTATTTCGCAACAGGGTTATTTAAATGCTCTTATATGTATTTTAAGATTTATCGGCGAGAAAAATGTGATATTAAAATTCATTGCACGGAGGTACGAAAGTGGTTGCGGTACGTTATGAGTAGATACACAAATAAATAATTCCCTTTTATGAAAAAACTTTTTATTTTTTGCTAACTTTTGTCTCGCTTTAATTCACTATGTTTCATTTCCACCCGATGGTGTATTATTTAACGAAAGAAATACACGGAAATATTTTTAAATGCAAAATTTCATAATTTGCATTTTGTAAAAGTTCTAAATTTATACAGCTTATCCAAATGCGTAGATGGTTGAATTGAATTTGGAAAATTTCAAGTGCCTGGACAGCAGGATGTTTTATAAATAAGACTTTTTTACGATCTCTAGAAAATATATAATTATTTTTATTCAAAATTCGACTAGGTTCCTTCAATGTTGCAACGAAATATTCAACATACCGAGATGATTACCTACGTAGTTAATAGGCAGAAAAAAACCTTTCAAATTATTTTTAATAATGCAATATGAAACGAATAAATCCCCAAGTAGCCATGAAATACACCACTCTTGTGGAATTTGCAATACACCCGAGGAATTAAACGTGCAATTTACCGTACCACTGTTTTTTTCTTTTTTTTCCTTTTCAAATTACATTGTAAGTACGGTACTCCATGAAGGGATAAATGAATAACTTACTTGATCAACATTTAGGATTTCGCTTCTGTCTTCTAAAATTTTCGTAAAATAGTGAACACCTAAAAATAAAAAGAAAATAAAATTGATTACTTGAGAGAAAATACGAATGTACAATGTACATTGTACAATTATGTACATGTACTATAGTACTAGATTTTCTTCTTATAAGGTACGTTCGGGTAAATACGCCAGGCGGGTAAATACGCCACGTTACCAGAAAGGGCAGTAGTACTTTCGTTTTAATCGCCAGACGGCGGTTGTTATGGTTGGATAGTGTGACACTGACTAACCTGGCGAAGTTTCCGCTCTGTGGTGTTCATAATCGTGGTAATAAAAATTTTCAAATATTTGCCGATAGCAAATCACCTGTTGTTCCTTAACATCTAAGAATACAGAAATTTTGCGCCATAAGATTTTACGTAGTTTTAAAAAAAGTAAGTACAACATGTTATATACAGTTTTAAAGAGGAGATCGTAAAAACGTTTAGAACTACTTCAGTTATCTATTTGGAAACTGGCTGTGTTATGTGATTCATCTATTTTTCCTTCAAGAAAATAATTAATTACTTATTCAAAATTTTAAACCAAATTTGTCTTTTTCTCCCTTAAATTTAAAAATTTTACCCAGTAATTGTTTTCAAATTGTTTTTTTTTTTTTTCTCAAAAATAGAATTTCAATTTTTTAAAAACAATTCCAACATTTTTTTTTAAAATACCATTTTTTTAAAATTATAGTTATGTTCATAGTCCTCTTTTTTTTTTTTTTTTTTTCAAGCAAAATTTTTCAAATTTTCAAAAACTAGTCGTTCAAAGAATAATTTCTTCGAAAATTCTTCATATTAAAATTTTTTAACATTAATTTAATCTTGTGATAGTAGGAGAAGGTGAAGGTCTTTTAATCTGTAAAAATTTGCAAATTTATGTTGTCTTCAAAAACATATTTTTATTTAATCGTTGGTTTTTCATTTTGATGCTCAAAAAAAAATTAAAAATTGGAAATAAGCTTGTTGATTCAAAATCACAAAACTTCGGTTAAAAGCGTCGATAAGATTAGGTACACTATTCGAATGGTGAAAATAATAACATCATTATAACTACGTGGATGGTTAATGATAACTAATTCGACGGTGGGAAGTTTACGTTTGAAAGGAACCGCAATTTGGCACAAGGACAGGTAACGAATGATGAACGAAACGCAGAGTGGCTATATGATTTTGCATCTAGTAGACCTAGGTATTTATCCTGTCACAAATTTTCGAGCTTTTGTAGAATGCACTTCTCATTTAGGTATTTTCATAACAGATATTAATTTATAAAATTTTTCATTTGCGAGCTACTCTAATTAAGAACAATCGTCGAATGGAAAAATTTTAAAGTAAACTCAACGTAAGTTGGATGAATGAGAATTCTATGTAAAAAAAATCATTTTCTAGGTGACCTGGTCGCTATAGGCGTTTAAGAACCAGAAACCTTGAGAAACGATTTGCCTTTATTTAATAGGAACGATTTTTCTTGGATGACGATTTACGTTAGCGAAGTTTGACATTGCATAAAACGAGCAGGCAATTAGGTATACAACTTTGTATAATACGAGTAGGTAGTATGGAGTTTCTTGCGAGGGGAAAAAAAGAAAAAAAAGAAAAGGCATATCTGTAGCATTTTCATCATGATAAGAGCTGCACGCTTCGTTAAGTTGGCGAATCAAAAGAGTTAATGGCCTCTACCTTGCGGTGGGAAAATTTTTAACCATGTGACAAGGGGTACTTGGTGCCTACAAAGGGTTGAGTTATTCGAGCTCGAGCTATGTAGCAGTCGGAAATGGCAATTCAATTATAGAATACGTACGTAGTACGTACGTAGGTAGTGCTCTCGTTCCTAGGTTTATGCAGAAGATGGATAAGAGCTAAATGAAAATTAGAATTGAATTATGGATGCATTCAGATTGCTGATGCGATGATGAGGGTTATAAGGATATGCGATTTTACCTATGTTGGCAATTTTCGAGAAAGGTAAACTCTGCTAATTAAATTTCGCGTTAAGGAATTCCGAAGGCAGAAGGTTTTTTTCATCGTACGATGTAAACTTTTAAAGAAGAAAGTATCTAATTACGACTTTAACGTAAATTTCAAAAGGTACGGCGATCGGCGAAGTTTTTAAATTGAAAATTAATTTTATTAGGGCGCGAAATGGATAGGGAAGCGCGCCAACAGGGACATGTTTTTAAATACAGCCTCTCGCGAACAGCTTTTGTGACATTAAGCATTTAAGTTAATTATTTATTCGAAGACTTTTAAGTCATTAATTTGTAATACGAGACTTTCGAGAGATTTTTTCAACTTTTTTAAAATTTATTTTAGAAAAATCGCGCTTCAGATAAACACCGAGTAATTAGCCAAGTCGCAGTTGAAATTGGGTACTTTATTTAATAAGATTATAGAGTATTACCTTTGGCGTATGAGACGGCAATATTTTTTTGATTTTTTATCCTTTGTGACTTCTTTTTTTTTTTTTTTTGCT
>FIZV01035193.1:0-19106 GCA_900050545.1 Trionymus perrisii | reverse complement strand
CGTAGCAGTCAAGATGCTACTCAGAGCCGAATTTATGATTCTGAGATCTTTCCCCGCGTACCGCTGAGCGAGATCTTTTTTGAAGAATTATCATAATTTAACGAAAATAAAAAAAAAATCAATTCACCATTAAAAATACGTAATTCTAGTTTTAAAAAATGAAGCAATTTTTTTTTTCGATTTGTATTTTTTTAGGTGGTTTTAATGGTTTTAATGGGACTCTAGTTTTGTTTCTTTTGATATATTTTGGTGGTATGCGGGTGAGGGGAAATGATAAAAAAATGGCAATTTATGCATCAGGTACTAAAAATTTGCCAATTTTTAAAAACTTACAATTTCGTAAAATTATTGGATCATTAAAAGTTAATAATTTTTGGGAAACTGACAATTTTTAGAAATTTGATGATACATATTTTAACAAATTTGTCAGTTTTTGAGAAAAAGACAATTCTTAAAAAATTATTGTTATGGGTACGTATGGCCCATTTACCTGGTGGCTACACTGCGATTAGGATAATGTGAGAAGGGTAAAGAGAGGAAACAGGTACGTCTCGTACCTAGCTCTGAACTTGTGAGTAGTTAGTCTTGTTTTAATCTTTGTTTAGCAGACTCTGACTCAACCTGGTGTGTGTTTAGGCAGTAAATCGATATACGCAACTCGCGGGGTGTGCCTAGACATAGGCTTCAACTCGGTTTAGATATAAAGTGCTGTTTATGTTTGTGTCAAAGTGTCAAAAGTATATTAGTGAATAAAATGATGTTTCACTTGAATGAGTAATTTGTTATCCAAAAAGTATTAAGGTGAAATAGTGAATGATAGGCCACGTCCACAAGTCGTAGGCGTGAGTCGTAGGTCGGTTTGCGTGTAATACCTGCCCGATCGAGCTGGACCATATCATTAAATTGGCGCCCGAACAGGTCTTAATACCTGGAAAGTTCGTCTGCAAACTTTTGTAAGCAGACGTAAGTTTCGAAAAATTCGGTTTTATCAGAGCAAGTGCTCTAAAAATTAGTAATTACGCTAGTATCAGGTATGAAAGTTTAATTTATTTTACATTCTACCGAGAAGATTTTCTTCACGTTTCGCGTAACTTTTGTGTAAGCCACATACAGAAATTTGACCGGTGGTTATACCACATGTAACGTATTTCATACGGCACGGCAAGTTTCGACGTTGACTTACAACGGGGCAAGTTTCGACGTTGACATACAATGTAATGGTTCCTGGGTGGTCAATAGGTACGAAGTACTTGTTGGAGCTTGGTAGTATTGTTACAGTCGATCATTCGTTTGAGAGCTTTACCTCTCAGATAACGCGTTACTCTTCGAATTTCTAATATTGCATCTATTATTGCATCTCGACAACGAGAAATTATTTTCTCGTTCGGCTACGAACACATAGATCGCGTTCGTTTACCATACACCATCGCGATTATTTCGTATGTGTAGAATTCGACGTAAATAGGTATTAGAAAAATTGGAATTTCACTATCTCGATATCATGGACAAATGTGTAAAAATTTCAAAGTCTAAAAAGATAGGTAAAAAGGTCAACGCGAAAAATAAAATGAAAGTGAAGAAAAGTCGGGGTAAACCTGTACCCAAACAAATGGAAAATAAAGTCGCAAAAAAACCGAAAGTGAAGGTAGATCCTGACATGCCGAGTCATCTAGAAGAGTCCCTACTGCATTCAACACCTAACGACTTGGGACGACTCCATGTCAAGCGAAAATTTCGCAGATAATACCGACTCGGTAGATATCACAGCCGAGTCAGACGAACACAACAATTCGCCTGCGAGTTCGAACAAAACGCCTGAATCACCATCTATCTTCGATCAGATTTGGAATGGCTTCGCCACACGTAGTTCATTCTTCGGCAAAAACGTGCCAGACGAAGATGAACATACTGACCAAAACCTAGAAGAAGATGAACGTGCAATTTTGGAGTTAAATTACAGGCCAATGGTTACTGCACCAACAGGAGAACTTCTACTCAGTATTAGTCCTGATATTACAATGAACGAGCAGGAAAACAAAGCTTCTGAAGACATCTACAAGAAGCTCGATGACCTACATCGTGCTGAAAAAATCGCTGAAGGAAAGCATTTAAAAAATGCAACCAGCACAGCTGATGGCCCCCCCTCAAGCCACCCGGTAATGTCATCATACTTCGACGAGGTGCACAAACAATACGTGGCCCAGACAAAAATTCAGGAAACCAAAATCGATAAAATAACCACGAACCTCGCACTTACCGTGGGTAAAATGAACGAACAGGGCAAAGTCATGGACACTCTCGATCATAACCAACCAATTTCAATCAAGGCGATAAATGCGAACGATAAACGTTCGCGAGAAAATCGTACGAACATCGTAGACGTTAAAAAGAAATTGCGAAAGCTAAAAGAATCACAGAGTAAGGAGTTGGATCACACGGAGGCTCAGTTCATAAAAGTGACGAACAATACGGCCGAAAGGATCAAAAAGACCGAAACCAAAGTCGAAAATTCCGAAAAGGTTATGGGTGCTGTTATACGAGGCGCTCAAAAATTAGAAGAAGACGTAAGACAACTAAAACGTCGACCTACGACCACCTATGCCGTACCATACAGTAGTCCGGAAAGGACTAGAAAAATGCAAACTACAACGGAGGAATTTGTGGCCGCTAAAATCGTGTTGAACAACTCTAACCAATTCTACCCACACGCATTCGTCGAAAAATTCGAATCTCACTTGGAGAATATTAAATTCGACGAAGCCTATAAGTGCACACTTTTTAAAAGCCTCATCGACATAAAAGATAGCGAATTATGGATGGAGTTCCAGAGTGGCCAGAAAAAGTACAAAACACTTCGCGAAGACTTCTTCGACGAATTCTGGTCCGGAGTTGTACAAGAAGAGGCCTGGAACAAATTCAAAGCGGAATGCAAGAATTTCCCAAACATCAGAGAATTTACCAGATCCATGATTCAGTGGATAAAAGTACTACGCAATGTCGAAAGGGTCAAAGAGTTGGAGATAATCACCACGGTATATTACAAGATGCCATCCCTATACAAAGGCGAAGTAAGGGAGGAAGGCCGCGAATCGATCAACAACTTGCTACGTAGCCTGTACAAATTATCAAAAAGGTAGGACGATGCAATTCCGATGCAAGAATGTACAATCGGAAAAACGAAATCAGACGAAACTGAGAAAAAGTCCAACGATACAAAATGGACATATAAGGACTACAAAGACAGAAAAAAGTCCGAAAGAAAATCCGACTACACGAAAAAAGGCGACTCATCGTACATGACTAGTCCGTTCAAGAAAGAAAAGACCTTGAAAGAGAAAGACTTCGAATATAAGAAACGTGACAAGGAAGATACAAGAAAACGTGATGGTGAATACAGGAAACAAGATAGGGAGTTTGAAAAGAAAAAAGCTCTCGATATAAAAAATATAGAAACTCGAAGCAAAAAGCCATCGACTCCCCAAAAAGACTCTTCAGACTCTGAAGGCGAAATGTCATCATCGTCAGCTACTGGTTCGCCGAAGGGAAACGAAGCGGGCAAGGACTAAAAAAAGAAGAAAAGGGGTCACCCCCTCGCCCACCGAAGGACCCGATTGATGCGTTTAAAGAGTATGAATTCGTCGGAGACGGACTCTCATACTATATGAAATTCAAGGAACTTGGATTATCGGCAAAAACACCATATCGCCGAAATCAAATTTATCTCGATGAGCTAGCGACAGCGCTACGCGAAACGAATTTCGTAAAACAGAAATTCATCTTGTCTATGGGGCAGATCGAGATAAACCACTCGAGAAAACCCTATCAGGTGATAGAAGAAAATCTCATCAAGGTCGTTGACACGCTATGCACCAAAGGCGCAAAAGAAATCATCGTTCTGTTTCCGATAATAAAACCAACACTCGGAAAAGAGCTCGGCGTATCTCTCAGCCGATATATTGCATTTAAACGAATGTTTGCAAAGCTGGCTGGAGACGAACGGGTAACGGTTTGGCGCAAACCTTCACTCGCGTTCCTTAAATGCGAAAAAGTCATCGTTGGTCCAGAGAATACATTCCAACAACCAGCTAAAGACGAAAAAGCAAAATTAATACCGTTAATCGATCAGTTTATTCTCACGTCAGCTGAGGACCAATATTATATCGCGCCAGACTGCTATCAACAGATGAAGAAAATTTTCACTGAAGAAATGGGTGCCTACCTCAAACGTGCACCAAGAAAACCAACCAGTGGTAGGCTAAAGACCTTATATGAGCCAAAAGGAGTGTTTAAACCGGCTCACCGGAAGACAAGACAACGCTCGCCTTCGCCAAACTTGGAAATTACTCTCGACAACGAGTGTCCGTTAAGCGCTTCAACGCCTCCCATTTTAAAGAGAGGCAGATCACGTTCACCTATACCCACGAGGTCACCACAGCCCATCAAAATTACGAAAAGGGGCAGTGGGGCAGATTCAAAAGAAACCTTCGGGGTAAAAACGTCAAATTTACCGAAGAGGATGAATTTTTTTCTCCCGACAATTCTGAATTATACGTGAGCGCTCTCGAGTCCATCGAAAACTCAAATACCGACGAACCAGTTGAACACAGAGTTCGAGAACAAATCATCTCAGAGACCACAGAAGACCCTACCTGCGTTATTCCTGTAGAGGTAGGAGGCAGCGTCTACGCTGCGCAGCTGGACACAGGCGCCACACCAAATGTAATTACGAGCGCCACAGCTGATCTGTGGGTGACCCAACACCCGGAATGCGCAAAATATATGCGCATTAGACGCGGAGCATTGCTCAGAATGGCCAACGACGACGTTGTGCGCTCTGAGCAGGCAATGCTAAAGGTGACCATGACCTTCGGTAGTATAGATTTAAAAATACCATTCTATGTTATCGAGGGCAATCGACAATCCTGCATCATCGGCAGAGTGTCGATGAGGCTGCTTGGAATTCAACCTATGTTGGCAGAGAAAGCAGCGGTCATCAAACCCAACCATGAGAAACATAAAATTACCATCGATTTCTTGGAGCCAGATCAATTCCAAGACTTGCACATTTTTAAGTGCGACATCGATGAAGGCTATGAATCTGAAGCAAATAAATACATTATAAAAAATTCAAAATCGGTACATTGGGCCAAACTTGAGCCAGAAGATCGAGACAATGGGCCTACCATCTTTAGAAAGAACCTGTCTCGCGACCTCCACGCAGCCGTTGAAGAAGGCCGAATAACAAAAAAGGAGGCTGAATCTGCGTTTGAGAGACTCTCTCCGTTTGCAGATATCTTCAGTCGGTACCCAGGCGCGTACACGAAGCGTAAGGTACACTTCGACTTTGTACCGGAAGAGCAACGCAAGAAATGGAAAGGAGAGAAATTCCGTCCATCTAAGAAACTCCTTCCAGCCATTCGAAAATCTATAAAGCTCATGCTTGCGCTAGGATTCATACGCATCTCGAAATCGACTTACATAAATACGACAGCGCCAGTGGTGAAAAAGTCGGGCGACCTACGTCTATGTCTAGCCGCCTTCGACCTAAACGACTGGCTATTACCTCAACTAACCGAACCTCGTAAAATCGAGGAAATCATCTTCGACAATGCCGAGTACGAGTTCTACTGTTCGTTGGACTTCGTGGCCGGCTTTTGGCAGTTAATGCTAGACGAAGTTTCGAGAAAATACACTGCCTTTCAAATCGATGGGCAGGTGTATGAGTTTTGTCGCCTGCCATACGGAGTAAAGACCGCGTCGGCGGAATTTATCCAGATGATTAATGAAGTAATCCCCGACGAAGAGGGAATATCCAAATTTGTCGATGACCTGCTCGTAGCAGGGAAAGATTTTGAAGATACGATAGGAAAACTCATCCGGATTTTCACCCGAATACGAGAATTCGGCCTAAAACTTAATCCGTCCAAGACCCAGTTATTTAAGAAAGAAACTGAACATCTGGGATTTACCCTCGCCAAGAACGAGGTCGGAAAGCAAGACAAAAAAATAGAAAAATTCGAAGAGTTTGTAAAAAAACACACTAGGCGCGGTAAAGTTCAGTTAAAGTCTGTGAAAGAGATACAGACCCTAGTGGGACTCACTGGCCTATACCAGAGGTTCATACCAGAGTACGGCCAGATACTTGCACCGATCTACAAACTCACTGAAAAAGATATTCCATTCGAGTGGGGCAAATCCCAGAGTAAAGCGTTTGAACAGCTGTATGCCGCGTACAAAGCTAGGTTCAAGCTTATGCCGCCCCAAAAAGCGCACGACTTGTACCTAGAGACTCAGGCGACCGAAGACGCCATGAGTTCAGTTTTATATCAGACGATAGACGGAGAAGATCAAATCGTCATGTTTACCAGTCATACGTTCAAGCCGCATCAAAAAAAATACACGTTAATAGATAAAGAGATGCAGGCACTGGTAACGTCTGTGGGTAAATTACAGATGTGGCTGCATGGACGACGCGTCCATGTACGATCGGATTTACGACCGATCGTCGCAAAATTTACGAACTTGATGCAGACACATCGTAAGGCGGCGGCCTGGATCACCGAAATCAACGGTTACGATCTAATATACGACTTAAAATCAAAAAAGTCGAAATTATTCAGAGTACAGGCGCCGGAGTTGACCTTGAATTCGATTAGATGGACGAATTTGGAGCCCTTTTCCGTAAAAGTATCCGAAGTTGTCAAAGATGCACTGTTGGAAGGCCTCGAGAATCTGGCTGTGTCCCAATTGGACGATAAAGCCTGTATGGATATTCGTAACATACTCGAGGCGGATATCCCAGATAACGAACGTAAAAAACAACAACAGCAAGAATTGAAAAAGAAAAAATTCTTCTTGCAAAACGACCACCAAGGTCGACCACTTCTCTACCGAAAGTTTGAAGATGGTTATTCGGTTCCGTGCATGACTGCAGAATTGTTTAGAGATACGATTGAATATCTCCATGACGTATACGGCCATGCCGGCGCAGCGAAACTCGACACGATATTTCGCCGTATGTACTTTTTCTTGAATTCGATGCGCCACATACGCGAAATATGTAATGCTTGCATAATATGCAAGATGAATAAAAATTACGTCATGCGTAAGGTCCTAGAATACGCGCAAGTAGAGTCCTACTCTATCGCCGAAGTCATCTCAGTTGACCTATTCGGTCCAGTATGCGCCGAGCAAGGTGATCCAAGATACCTACTCGTCGCCAAGGACGTTTTTACGTCGAAAGTATGGATACGACCGCTGAAAAAGATGACGGCAAATAAAGTTACAGAGAGTATGGAAGAGATCCTTAGAGATATCAAAAAGGACGGCTACCAAGTTAAAAAAGTCATAACAGACAATGGCACGCAGTTTACAAGCGACGTATGGAAGAGTATGCTCGAATCTCATAGCATTAGAGTCGGCCATACGACTTGCTACAACCCCCAGTCATCTCTCGTCGAACGTACGATGAGAATGATTGGGGACAAACTGCGCATAAAAATCAACGAGACATACGATCCCATAAGAACACACTTCGGATGGCATAAACACATAGAAACAATAGAAAATGAAATAAATAATACGCCTACGCCATTTGGAATAAAACCAAACGAAGTATGGGAAGTCGAGGATTTAATCGCAGCGCGAATACCAACGAAAACCAACAGATTCAATTTTCGGTATGAATTGACGAAATTATATGAAAAAGAAAAACGTAGTAATATAATTTCCACTACGTCGGCGGAGCTCTTCAAGAAAAAGCTTGAAGAAAAGGATCTAATTCGCGATCGCGATAATTACATCCGCATCACCGCCGACGGTGCTTGTTCAAAAAATGGACAGACAGGGGCACGTGCCGG
Organism: Trionymus perrisii; assembly: GCA_900050545.1. Lineage (NCBI taxonomy): Eukaryota > Metazoa > Arthropoda > Insecta > Hemiptera > Pseudococcidae > Trionymus > Trionymus perrisii. The sequence continues at coordinate 11,247 of FIZV01035193.1, read as the reverse complement.
AATCGGCATATGCTTCTCACCGGACTCGGAAAATAATATCTCTGAACCTATCGTCCACGACAGGTATCCTGCCTCAAACAACTTGGCAGAATTAATGGCTGTGAAAATCGCACTAAAGATAGCGATATTTAATGAAATAAAAAAATTGAAACTTTTCACAGATTCCAACTATATTACGAGAGCTCTCACGTATTCGATAAACAAGTGGGAGCAAAACGGTTGGAAAAATAGTAAAAATAAACCTGTCGTACATAGAGATATATTTCAGGAAATAATTGCCCTAAAAAAGAAATTTGAGGCTATTGAGATCAACCATGTGTATGCGCGCAAGTATGAGTATACAAATATCGTCGCCGATACTCTTGCAAAAAAGCAGTATACTCAGAAGACGGTAATAAAAAGAAAATCGACGACGCGTCGGAATGCCAGATCGCTGAACTTTATATTCGCGAACGACGCCGCTTGCAACGCATACGAGACGAGTACACCTTCAATAAATTACACGGCCAACCAACGCTGTTGGAAGAAGGTGATATGGTCCTTATAACGGACCATAAACAGTCGTCAAGCGGACATGGTACGTCCGTAAAATTATTTCCAAAAAGGTACGGCCCGTACTTAGTCGTAAAGCAGGTAGCACCAAACTGCTACTTGCTAGAATCGACGAATGGTGGAGGTGAGGAACGTACGGTCAACATCAGGCAAATTACGTTATTTTTGACTAAAGCTCAACTCGTAGAAATGGAAAGTTTACCATGCTTTAAGTCAAAATTCGACCCTAAGACCGTCGAAGAAAAAATACGTGAATACCTCACAGCACACGTCGACGACGACGGAGAAGACGAAACGCAACCACCCGTACTTCCCCCGCGTCCATTACCACCACTACCTAAAATAAGGGTAACGCAAAAATCGCCTAAAGTGGTTACGAGCGAAGTAACCAAAGTTCTACAACAGAAACGACGCGACAGATGTAGAGAAGACGAAAATCAACCTAACCCCCCGCCACCTCAGGTTCAACGCCGTCAACCAGTATCTCAACTGATGAACCTACGACTGGAAAACGCAAACCGGGTCGTCCAAAAGGAAGTACGAAGAAAAAACCCAATATTCAAGCGAACTCAGCTCCATTGTAACAATATTCACCTCTTTCATCTACGCCGAGGAATTTTACGTCGACGTAAATTAAAAAATTAAAATTGGTAAATTCGGCGAAATTAGAGGAAGAATTAAGAAACAAAAAACTACCTCGTCGATTCCCATAATACGAAGTGGATCGGAGCGCGTTATTAGCAACATCGTTCTCGTCGATGTGCATAGATACTGGAAGAGGAGGTCCAGAATCCAGAATCCAGAATCGTGACCGGCGCGAAGGGTATTCGAAAAATAAACCCTATTTTGTCAGGTATTCCTCGTCAATGTAACCTCGACACCTACGAGTAGAATCCGAATATTTCATTTTTACATGTGAATTTTTTTTTTCTCTTGACCTACCTATGCAATTTTTTTTTAACGAATTGTTTTTGATTTTTATTATTATGGATTATTTTGGATGACGTAGGCATAGGTAGGCAACGCGTATATACTTGTTTTTGTATTTTTTTGTAATTTTTTTTTGACTGTCTGTAAGAAGCTGCCGATGCCGTCTGGGTGTCACATCTGCGTGCACTTATGTCCAATTTCGATCCGTCGGGACCAAAATTTTTTTCCCTCCTGCTCATTGCAGCTTCAAAATCAAGGAGGGTCCCTTCTCACTTATACCTATTTTCGGCCTTTGTATTGGGACGTCTATCTCTCCTCTTCTCATCCGGTTGTTACGTGCGCGTCCGTCCGTTGACCTAAGGTCAGCGTGGCTGGCGGCAGTAGGAATCAGAGAGGAGGTCGGAGGGGGGTGGGGTCGGTCTCGGTGTGTCTTGGTGCTTCCGTGGAATTCCGCGGTGGTTCCTGGGGACTGCTTGGGCCGACACTCGCTCTCTGACCTGACCTCCGACCAAGAAGATGGAGGGGGGACTCATTCCAATTTCCAAAACCAGTGTCGCCACCGCCCTCGCTAATTCAGAGGGGGCAGCCGGTGATGGGCCCTACGTCGTGTGTGGGCGTAGTATTGCGTCCCATTATTTTACTCGTGATTTCCCTTGGGCGGCGCGTGAGGCTTGCTTCATGGCAAACCCCAAGGGGGCATATGTAATGGGTACGTATGGCCCATTTACCTGGTGGCTACACTGCGATGAGGTTAATGTGAGAAGGGTAAAGAGAGGAACTAGGTACGTCTCGTACCTAGCTCTGAACTTATGAGTAATCAGTCTCGTCTTGATGGTCTTGTCTTAATCTTTGTCGAGCAGACTCTGTCTCAATTTGGTGTGTGTTTAGGCTGTAGATCTCGCGGCGTGATCCTAGACATAGGCTTCAAATCGGTTTAGATATAAAGTGCTGTTTATGTTCGTGTCAAAGTGTCACAAGTATAATAGTGTGAATAAAGTAAATATAACACGTGAGTGTGTAATTTGTTATTATAAAAGTATCAAAGTGAAATAGTGAATGATAGGCCGCGTCCACTAGTTGTAGGCGTGAGTCGTAGGTCGATTTCGCCGTATTACCTGTTCGACTAAGCTGCCCCCCTAGTAGCACAGGAAGACGTATAGATGTGTATGAGATGACGGTTTTTAGATTTACGGATGTCTTGTAGATGTCTGAGAATAGCTTTAGTAAGTCTATATCAAGTCTAAAATGCGAATCCTAAATCGAAATCAAGTCTTACTCAAGTCTAATCGACATCTTAGATAAGACATTGACGACAATATTGACATATATTAGATGTCAATTAGATATCTTTTATTAAACCTAATTTTCATTTATATGTATGTCGATTTTTAGTCATCTTATCGATAACAATTCGATATGAAATAGAACTTCTGTCTAAAAAATGTTGTATGGTAGACGTTGGATAGATGTCGAATGAAGATCTGCTTCTGTGATACCTATTACACATCTTATAGATGTCAATACGCTGTTAGTTTAATAATGCATGTCAAATGAATATGTATAATACATCGAGTTCATTTATACGATGTCTGGTAGAGATGGAATGTACGTAGATATCTATTTCATGTCGGCAAACTGACTTCTGTTAGACATTTTCATTCTACGTCTATTCAATGTCAATTATTTTACATCTTTCAGATGTCTTCGTTCGAGATCAATATGACATCGATATACAGATGTCTATTAAATGTCTATTGGGTGACATCTTTCAGATGTTGCAAACTTATATTTATACGATGTCAATATTAGGTGTTGATTAGAGGTCTATGCAATGTCAAGTTGTAGACATCATTCAGATATCTTCATTCAAGACAAGTACATACATTATATGACACGACCAGCAATAATTTAAAAAAAAAAAAATCAAATTTTAAGGAACGAGAAATTATAATGTAAATAGCAAAAGAAAACAAGTCTACATAGGTATTAGGTAAGCACATATATTAAAATTATAATAAGTTTATGGTTATTTTGGATGGGACGCCATGTAAGCATCATTTCTTAATACATTTCCAATTTCTGTTTTAATGGACGCCGATTTAAATTTTCTCTGAGAAAATAAAACATCTGTAATGAAAGAAAAAACAAAATTAATAAAGTTTTATTCAAAATGCATCAGGTAAATTAAGCGTGTTTTCAGCCAAACTACCTATTAAGTACATTATTTATTTTTTCAAATCAATTTTTTCACAATTTAAAAAAAAATTTCGTTATTTAAAATTATTGTATGTATTAGGTACATTTCTTCAAAAAAAAAAAAAAAAAAAAGGATTTTTCTATTTTTTTCGGAAAACATAATTTTTGAATTTTTAAACATTAATTCCTATCTTTACCTACCTATTACTTTAAAAAAAAAATTAAAATTAAGTAGTTATAGTTGTTCCAATTTTTTAATAAGTAGGTAAGTATGAGTTTCAAAATACAAAATGAAGGACAGAGTATCTCAATATTTTATTACACATATTTTTTTCAATACAGTTGAACATTATCAACTTTTTTTTTATATATATAATTGAGCTAATTTTATTTATATCAAATTTTCAATTTGAAAATGAGTGAACAAAATTTATTCATCTCCAAAAAATTTCATTAATTTTTGACAAAATGATAAAAACAAAAATAAAGTGATATCAAATTTTGAATTATCATTTTTTTGGATAAAAATAGATATCAATCATTGCTGATGGAATTATCAATTTGTTTTTTAAAATGACCCACTTTGAAAAAATGAAATATTGTTTGAAAAATTCCATTATCAAAAAAAAATCAATTTTTGATAAAATTATCAAAAATTTGATCATTATAATAATTATTATTGAAAAAAAAACATTGCTGAAATGATCAAAAACTTTATCATCAAAATCTTCCAATAAAAAAAATATTTAATAAAATTACTCAAAAAATTCAATCACCATAACTGAAAAAATCAATTATAAAAAAAAGTTGAACATGAAAATTTTTCATACAAAAATCGCTAAAAATTGAAAATTTATTCATCGAAATTTTTCAATAACTACATTGTAAGTAATTAATATAATTTTTTTTTTAAATTTTGATCATCCGAAATTTTAAAAAGATTTTGATTACAATGAAAATAATCATCAAAAAATATAAAAACTTACTTACTAAAATTTTTCAAACAAAAATTACATATAGGTAATAAAAAAAAAAAAAAAAGAAAAAACATAATTAGCGCTTCTACAGCTAGAGAGCAATCCAAGCTCAAAAAATGATTTGCCATTAAAACTGTAATTTTAGATTGAAGCATTCCATTACTCCCATTAGTTTAAACAGTTTTGACTTAAATGGATACTATTTTACAATATTATGTATTTTTAGTCACTTTTATACCAGAAATTCAGAACTTCAATGTTAGATCAACGTTAGATACGTCGAGTAACTTCTTCCTACCCCTGACGATTGTATAATTATTGTTGAGATGTAGTTGATTATTTTTCAAATGTGATCTATGAGTAGCATTTTTTTTCGCGATTTGTCGCTTTTACAATTTTTACTTTTTTTTATGTCAAAAGTTTGAATTATTTCGATCTTTGAAAAAATTTTATTAAAAAAATAATAAAGTTTTTCCTAAATTTTCTAATTATTTTCATCAATTTTTCATTTTTTTAAAATGTTACCAGACCGCGCTTGAATTCAAAAAAATTAGAGGGTCAAGTTTCTCAAAATGTATCGTAAAAAATTGAAGTCTTATCACCTATCCGTTCTCATTTATAGCATCCCTTCTAATTGGTGTTTGTGAAAGTGATTCATTTAGTAGACATAGTGAGGTGTCCGGAGAGTATGAAGTACTCTCTGGCCTAGGTGTGAGCATAAGGCCTTGAATGATGAATAAAAGTGAAAGAAAGGAACACCTAGGAACCCACTCCGAAGAGCTCAATTTAGAGTATGCATAGCATACTAATTTGACTTAATTCCCCCTTTGACCAAACTTTTGTACCCAGGTACGTATAAGAAAGAAATTTAGCCCATTTTAAGTAGAGAGAGAGAGAGAGATTCGGAAGTAGTTAAGGTCACATACCTTACAGAATTATTCCATGTACATGTCGGGGCACATTAGACGCGAATAATAAATACGAAAAATACCAAACCATGGTACGATAACATATTGTATTGTAGAAATTAAATACAACAAGATGCACCCGAGTGCTGATTTACGTTATCACGATAAATACCCGACATGAAAGCAAGATACATATATGAAAAAATAAATAAAACGTGGAATCATTCCTTTAACCCAAAAATTAATACAACCTCCTCGTATCACGTCTTCATAATAATAATAATCTACCACTTAGGCACCAAACTGGTGCAAGTACTTTATCACTGAATATTGGGTTGTGCACTCTGGTGTACAGTGCACAAACCAATACCCAGTGTTGTAGGTACCTATACTTCAATAGGTAGGTAATTATGCATAAGGTAAATATATTTATGTATACTTCATAGTTCATATAGGTAATGGATAATTTTACTCACCCTATCTGCATTCAGTTTTGCGTAATCCTTTGACAGAATTTGATAACGATAATGTTTTCTGGTTACAATTTTCCCGTTATATTGAATGAAGGCCATATTGTGGAATAAAATTTGTCACACTTCCATTTACAAATTAATTAATAAGATTGTTTTTCGTTTACGTTCGAATTTAAAACAAAACACTTTCACTGTGATAAAAAATAGGTATAGGTACGTTACAACACTATAATGTAAAACTACACAAATCCACATAAAAAAAGTATACTTGCAAAACAAGCGTATATACTACGTATACCTTAAAGACTGCTCAACTGAAAGCATTAGTTGTAGTCTGATCTATCCTTATTTGAAAAAGAAGGAAAAAAAAATGGAGGGAGACATGTCTTAGTTAGATATATATTTGACGTGTAATAGATATAAGGGAAAAGTCCTCTGTGGATACATACTTTGACAAATTTAGACATTCATTAGACATCAAATAGAAGTGAAAAAATAACGAGGTTACTGATCTGGAAGTGGACGTCTATAAAATGTGAATAAGATGTCGTAGAATATGTCTTATAGATATGGAATTAAGACGTTATTCAATCGATTTTAGACATGCATTAGACATCAAATAGAAGTGGAAAAAACGCGGTTGCTGGTCTGAAAATGGATGTCTATAAGATGTGAATAAGATGTCGTGGCATACGTCTTATAGATATCGATTTCACATTTCATTCAATCGATTTTAGACATGTATTAGACATCTACGAGATATTATAAAAATCACACTTTCTCCTATCTAAAATAGACAACATCTTTCAGATATGATTTACATGTGGTCCTAGTTGTCTTATAGATATCTAAATTCGACAATTGCAAGTTGATTTTTCACATGTATACGTCGTCTAATAGACATTGGTTGGTAGCCTTAAAAAAGTATCTAAAACAAGACATTTATAAGATGACTGTCAGATATATTTTTACGTGTTTAAAAATTCGTCGAATTTCATACATCGAACCAACAACAGGACGACATCGTTTTTAGATTTCGACATACTAGATGAAGTTGACTTGCTATAGATGTGAATACGACTTGCTGTGCTAGTAGGGAACTGAAGGCAACATACGTTTTTGAAAAGAAGTATTGGATTGTGAGGTTTAGAGTAACTATGTTCAAGTATAGCCGCGCGAAGTTTTGTCACGCTGAGGTTTAAACGTTTTTACTACTTCGTCGTTTTCATTAAGGTTGGATAGATAAATTTAGTATAACATGTACAGGAATGACGGAGTTTTAAAAAATTTTCAATGCAGATGATGTCTGTTTCGACGTTCTACGGGGCCAAAAGGGGGGTTTGGGGGGCGAAGACCCCTAGTTTCATATAAACTCTTTATCAAGATTTAGCATCCCGTTCCAAAACTCATCAATATTTTGCATAAGTTTTTTTTTTTTTTTAATTTTGCCATTTGTAGAGATTTTGCAGTTTTAGAAAAATTAACAATTTAAAAAAAATTAGCAAGTATGGAAACATTAGCAATTTGTAAAAATTTTGTAATATTATTTGTTATTTTCAATAAGTTGACAACTTTTGAAAATTTAGTACTTTTTAAAAATTCAGTACCTATACTTACTTCCGAAAAATTAGGCAGTTTTTGAAAAATCAACAACTTCTAAAAACTTATTGTAACTGTAAGTACTTTAGAATTGCTAGGGTTATTTTGGGTTTTTAATTTTTCGTTGTATGCCTTTTTTCGGCATTCGTTTATAACATGTCCCGGAATCTTACAATAGGAGCAAGAAATAGAAGTTATTTTAGGTTTTTTCCTACAATTTGATGTGTTATGAGTATTTGTTTTGCAAAAATTGCAGAATTGTATTTTTTGAAAATTTATATTATGTTTCTCTTCTTCAACCGCTTCTATAACGGCATTATCAAAATTAGTAACATTTTTTATTCTCAAAAATTTTGAAATTTCTGGGAGACTATGATTTTTGAACCTGTTTAGGGAAAGGTGTTCTGTTAATTTTTTCATATAGTTTTCTTCTTGCCCTTCCATTCTACCTATTTCTTTTATTTTCCAAACCAGGGACCTAATTCGATTTGCATAATCTAAAATTTTGTCACAGGGATACTGGCTTAAATTCGATAGCTGGTCACATAATTGATCAAAAGTATTTATGTACTTATACTTCTTTATAAGATGTTCTTTCAATGTTGGCCAATCACTTACTAAATTTAAACCCATTAAATCCGACCTTCCTCCCGCTACTATGTGAGAAGCCATTTCTACGAATAAAGGGGCTTTAAACTTATCAGGACAGTATTTATATGCTAAATCACAATCGTCTAAATATGATTGTAATGTACTTATATTACCGTCGAAATTACTCGGAATAAGTCGGGTAATTTCAGACAACTTGCTGAACATATCTGTCATGGTGAACGGTGGTGGAGACGATGGAGGCGAAGGTGGTGGTGAAGGCGGTGGATTCGATGGAGGCGAAGAGGGTGGTGAAGATGATGGTGGAACTGGTGGTAGCTCACTTATTGCTCCAACAATATCCGAATTAGTTGACGAATCTCTACTTCCAGTTGGTTTAGGTGGTTCACTGCTTGTAGAACTCGAAGGCTGTGATGTTGGATTCGTAGAATTTTCTGGAGAGGTGTTGATAGGATGCTTGATGAGTATTCTAAGCGCCTCTGTTTTGGCTGCTCTTGGGAGATTTTCCCGGGAAGGAGGATTGGAGGAGGTACCAGGTTTAGGATTTTTAGGAGTGTTCGGAATGGATTTAGAACTTTTAGGAGAAGTAACTTTGGATTCTTGTTTGATTTTTGGAGGAGTACGAGATAAGGTTCTAAGAGGTTTGAAGGGAGAAGACATTCATTTAGGAAAATTAATCGAATTGGATTTTGAGAAAATTATTAAATGTTGAAACTTGGAAAAGAATTAAACTGAGAGTTAGATTTTAGAAAAATGAAATTTGAAAAATTCAAATCGAGCCGAAAAATTTACTAAACCGGAAACTGGAACTGGATTACGTCGTCGGATTGCAGCTTGGAACGGCAATCACGAAAATTCGCAAAAATTGAAAATTCGAAATGAGAGTTGTACTAGCGATCACGAATATTTTTCGCGAAAGAAAATCGAAAATTCGATAAACCAACAATTCAATGAATCGCTGGTCCTACCGACTGCGCCAATTTGTTATCTCACGGAACAAAAACACAACACGACAAATACGAACTTGAGAATAGTTATATTATATTTTCAACAAATACAAGTTGTAACTGAAAACTAACTCTAACTCTGTATCACTCTTCTAGCGTATTTATACTAGTTTATTTAATTAAAAAGTGGGAATCTTGACGACACGAAATGGGAGTTGCTAGATGCACGGACTTAGGTCCGGAGTTGAATCAGTCGGTTTGTAAGTTTGAATCGTTTGCCTTTCCTCGCATAGACGCTGCATAGACGTGGCTATTGTTCAACTTTACCAAGTCTAAATGCTTATAGAATATTTATACTAAAATTGGAGTGGAAAGAGGGGTCTAATGGAAATTTTTGTAATAACAAAAATTATTTCTAACACTTCAAGCTACAACTTTTGTTTGAAAATTTTTTCGATTGAACCCCTCCCTTCTCTAATTTTTAATAATTATAATAATCTAAATCGCATTATGCCAAATTGAAGGTGAGGGAAGGGTGCAATGGAAATTTTTGTAATAACAAAAATTATCTCCAGCACTTCAATCTACAACTTTTGTTTGAAATTTTTTTCAATTGAACCCCTCCCTCCCTAAGTTTCCTAATTTTGAATTTGAATAAGTATCTACCGAGTGTTGAGTAAAATCAGAGAAGGGTCGAATTGAAAAAATTTCCAAACAAAAGTTGTAGCTTGAAGTTCTAGAAATACTTTTGGTTATTGTAAAATTTTAGATTAGACTTCTCCCTCGCCTCCAATTTGGCATAATATGACTCACTCAGATGATTACATATAAAATTGTTAAAAATTAGGGTAGGGAAAGGTCGAATTGAAAACATTTTCAAACAAAAGTTGTGATAATTTTAGTTGGGCGTTACAAAAATTTCCATAAAACCCCTCCCTCTTCCTTCAATTTTAATATTAAGTATCTGTATAAACCTTTTGGACGTCTTGGTAAAATTTAACAACAGCTACATCTATGCGAAGAATGATAAACGATTCCAATTTCCAACTTACAGACCGACTGATTCGATTCCGGACCTAAGTCCGTGCATCTAGCAACTCCCGTTTTTAGGTGCCGTTGAGTGCACATCTCCCGAAGGCTCTTGGTGGATGGTGCCGGTTCCCTTTATTATTGGGTTTTAGATTTTTATGCCTAAGAGTTTTATCGGGTTTATAAATTTATTTCATTTTGTATACAGTAAATTTGTGTTCGCGTTGTGACGGTGAAGACGAATCAAAACGCCTGGAGATTGAAGTTCAGCAGCGATTACATTATGGTGAGGTTATAAGAATTTTGTTATTTATTTTTTCATCTTCACCTCTTTTTTTCGCTTGCGTAATTTTTTCTTTTCAATTACTTTTTTCAAATTGGGTGTGGTGTGTTGGTGTTTATGTGCTCTATTGTTTTTCTTTCATCCGCAATACTTCACTTAATTTAAAATCATTTTTCACTTTCACCTCTCATTCTACTTGGATATTGTTTTCCAATTTGGGTGAGATGTGTGGTAATCAGATATGACCTCCCATTGTTTTATTTTGTTATTTTCAATTGTTGTCCCGTCGAAGGATTTCTCCTAATTCTCATTCATGATCTGATTTCTGATTATTTTATATTTTTTCCATTCTATCTGGATCTTAAGTGATGTATGAATTTCATGATTGTCATTTTCGTATTGTTTTTGCCTTAACCTACTTTTAGTCACTTTCACCTTGCTTGGATTTTTTTTCGATATGTTTTTACTTCAGGTGGGTACTTTCATTCGCAACACTTGGTATAAAATTCATTTTCACCCTCCCTTTCACTTGCATTTTTTTTCGATAGTTGGTTAAAATTTTCACTTCGCTTCACTTTAGAAGCATAGCCAAGATTTCGTCAAGGGGGGGGGGCGCAAAAACTACTGAACAAGAAGTAGGTGTTTTTTTGTCAAATTTTCTGTGGTCTGCCATCCCTTTTGATGGTGTGGGGGGGGAGTTTTGAAACCTAGAGGTAACAACTGAGGTAGTGGATGTGTAATAAA
>FIZV01035186.1:0-18662 GCA_900050545.1 Trionymus perrisii | reverse complement strand
CTCATTAGTTTGTTAGAAAATTTATGATTTTGCAGTTGGCATTTTCAAGATTTTACCCACCCCCTCCCCACCCTAATAAAATTGGTTTGCCACGCCCCTGACTACTCTGATAATATTTCCTTATAAGTACAAAAAATTTATTCTTTTCCAATTTTAGAAATAAAATTTTAAAAATATTACTAAGAAAAAAAGTTCAAAACATCAAAAAAAAAGAATAAACGTCTACTTTGAAAAACAATTCGAACAGCTCCAAAAAAATCCTCAATTTCTGTAGTAAATGACTAATTATTATTTTCAGAATTGAATAAATCATCAATTTTTTCTTTCATATAATTGAAAAAAAAATAATTCACACAAAAACACAGGTCTCAAAATATTAACTCCACATTCACTCGCATACCCAAACCATCATCAGATATAAATTGAAATAAATATTTTCCCAACTCGGAATAAAGTAAAAGTAAAAAATAATTGTGGGCGATGATTACTCGTAACGTATTCGAAATGCTAAATTTTTCTTCACTCGTGGAATGGTCTCATTGTAGAAAATTACATTTTTCACGATCACATTGTCGGTTGCCATTGCCATTCGTCGCGTCACTAATGGAGCACTTCGTACTCAACGTACGTATTCCACTGCTGAGATTTTTCAGGTTATCTTTCACTCGAGTCTCGAGATTGACTTTTCCTTTCTGAAGATCGGTTACTTATTAAAAGTGGGTCTCAAGTCAACGTCACGTTGCGTTGATACGGACTGACGTATGATTAAATTTTTTTACCCAATTAAATACCTCAGAACCGATGTTTAAAAAATGCTCGACTGTTAAATGAGCCAACCAGTTTTATAACCCTTCATCGACGACGTCGACGCCGTGATCTCGTAATGTTTATACGATGGAATTAAAAATTTAACTCTAATTAGCGAAATTTTTTAATTGAACGTCGATTTCAGTTCTCAGCTGGGACATCAAAGACGAAGGCGAACGTTGAATTATCCGCTTCCCTGATCGACAAAATTATTCACCTTGCACCTGTCCTGTCCACTTCCATGTCTTGGCTTGTCCACCTTTTTTTATACTATAAAACTATACTAAACTATACCAAAGAAAAACGGTTTAGCTCACGACCGGAATTCATTATTTCCGGAGAGTTAGCAATTCGAATTTTTTCACGAAAAGTTGCTGGTTCGTTCGAATTAGATAATTTCTATTCTCATGTTTGTTGTATATTCGAGCTAATAAAACAATGCTGAGAACTAGAAAACAATTAAAACGGAGCTGCTCCGCTGCTAGAGAAGTATTTCTTTGCATTAGGAAACGTAGAGAAAAATCGTACCTTTTCTCCGGCCAATTTACGCGATGAAGTAACATCTATAATTATATTGATCATCGCATCGGCGAAAAGAGAAAAAAAAAACTTGGAAAAGGTATAAAATAAATAAAAGCGGCAACCTTGCATTAAACCACTCGTAACTTCAACTCTTCGACTACAAATACTATAAATTACACAAAATGACGGTCACTGACATCCGGTACATCAGTTCAGGTAAAGAAAGAAGTACTTCAAGACAGATTGAAAAGAAAGAGGAGAAAAGAATGCACTATTTTCAAGGTCACCGTACTTGACTAACTTCATAGGACACATGCTACAGTATCTGATTGTGGTTTTTCTCAATAAACCAATGCGGACATCGAGCATGATGAATTTTAAATAAGTTAATACCGAGAAATTATGTAAAAAATCTTCGCTGCGGTGCTCAAGCTCAACTATCGTACCACATCGACAACTGCAAACTTTGTTGGTTACTTTGGTACACGATGGACTATTGGATTGTAGTCTTCTTGACGAACATACGATGACAATCTTTGTACAGTTGCGTGCACATTCAAGGTAATAAAACGTACTTTACCACAAGAATACAACAAACAAGATCGATGATGGAGAGACTTCTTCGATGACTCGTCGTGAATTGAAATCGCCTCATCATTTGGTTTGTTCGTATATAGTGGTAATAAGCGTTGGAGTATTTTTTTCTTCTCTAATTGAGATGGAAATTTAACAATGCGACTTGATATAGAGTTGATTTTCCTATTTTTAGTCGAAAAAAATATATGAACATTGTTTTCAAAATGAATTAGCCTCAGTGAGAAGTGCGTAATGGAATAAATTAAAGCCAAATTAACCACAACAGGCAGATCAAGATTTTTTGTTGAGTAATCATCGTGATTGAAATGAGAGAAATTTACGATTTAGGGCACCTGGGAAGAACACATGATTCACGAATCATCAATTTCATACAAAATGATTACGAATATTACGAATTCGACATATGTAGACATCACACATTCTTCACAATAACTCACAGAATTACTCGAAATCATTCAAAGTGTAAGTAGTTTGAGAGAAATCAGAGTACAAAAAAGCTACCTAATTAAGAACATTCCAACAGTTAGCTGTTGATATTGATAATTTGATAGTATACTTTTTTTGTATAGGTATCTTATCTACTAACTCAACTAATTGCACATGTTTTAATCAACACCTAACATTGTGTTGCAATATGATATAGTTCATCAAAAACCCATTAATAATAATAATATAAGTAGGTATAAATAGACTCGAAATAGTCGAACTTACCACTCTGAACTGGAAGTATCAATCCTTGACAAAGAAACAATAGGAGAAAGGTAAACAATAACTTCATATTTTTCGGCCCAACAACGTTATGCCGAAGCTTCGAAGGGTTTTTCCAACATGATCTTTCTTCTTCTTCCATCGTAATAGTACATAATAATCACCTTGCCATAATTATCGTTGAAAATGACACAAAAAAGGTACGAAAAATTAAGCTCGACTGCATTTTAATATTTTATCACTTCATTACATTATTGCACTGACATTCACTACTACCGCGTTTAAATAAATAATAAAAATCACTATTAAAACACAACATTATTTAAATCAACGTATAAATATATCACAGCAAAGATTAAAATGTATCAACATGTAAAAAAAACCGTTATAAAAGCTCAAAAGCACGTAAAAATCCGCAAGTCCGTACACACACGACCCATAAGCACAGGCTAAGCACCGACTAACACTAAATAAAAAATGGAATGAACGAATACGAATACCGACACCCAATGTTGCCAATTTGAAAAATCGAAAAGTTTTAAAATTAAATGGTGTTTTGAGTACGAAAGCCAGGTAATCGCATTATTTTTTTCCTCAAAAATAAAATATGGCATAAATATCAAAACATGAAATCATGAAATAATAATGGTATAGCTTAAAGCTCGAAAGTTCTGTTGTAGGCCATTTCAGATCATTTTGAGCAAAGTAAAGCCTAGCCAGGCCTAGTCGTAGGTATCCGGCCATAGCCGTACAGTTGGTAACAATGCCGATTTGCCGAACTTCAGCCTATTTCTTTCAATTTCAGCGTATACAGCGGCTGGTCTTCGACTTCGTGAGTAACCAAAATGTACACAAATCGAACTAACGAGCATAAAATTCCAGTAAAATTTAACAAAAGAGGCCAAAGATGAATAACCTTCGAAGAGAGGAGAAAAATATCTAGGCCTGTAGGCCGTAGGCGTGCACTTTGAAATTTATTGAAAACTATTTTCAAGAATGAGTAGGACGACAAAATTAGTAAAATTACAATTTTATTTTATTTCACGTTTTAATTAATTACCAAATTTAATAAAAGAAAGAATAAAATATCTTGTAGGTAATTTAACATTCATACTGTTAAGAACAAATTTATATTGATATTCGTTTTTGTTGAAAATTTAATTAGAAAATTTGAATAATCTACAATTATTCTTATGGAAGACAATCAACCGAATTTCGTACTTCATGGTATCATTGTTGATGTTATGTCAAAAATAATTTCTCTTTTTGATTTAGATTGATTTTTCACTTTTTTTCTAATTCAAATAATTTTATTTTGCACTTCAATTTATATATTGTATGTTTACTTAATACGATAATTACTAATTACATGATTATAATTATAGATTTGTTCAATTTAACTGGAGTTGATAAAATTCACGAACATATTATTTTCATATGACAACCAACGCATCTCGTTGAATAGCATGGGCATTTTCCTCAGCAAAATTTTCGATTAAATAATGACTAATCGTACTACACACTTACTTTTTCATAAATTATGGTAAATGATCACGAGGTATTGAACATTCAGAAGTGTATCAAAGCTTGAGCATATTAGCTCAGAAATGCTGGAATTGTTTGAACATTTCCAAATAGGTAATTGAGTGGTTCGATTAAAAAGGCACCAATGTCAGAAGAGAACTTAGGACTTGATTAAAAAAAAATTTTCAGCGGTTCGATGAAAGCTCAATACCCTGTCTTGAAAGTTGAAAACCATTGTGATTTGAATTGAAAGTATAGGTAACGAATATTGTTCAGCTCTGGCATTGGTGCTTTTTTAAACGAACCGCTCAATTGCTGGCATACCAACACGAAAATAATATCAATTTATACTAGACTATTCTTTAAGTAATTTAATCTGAAAATTTAAGAAGTAGGTATATTTATTATTTAGGTACTCCTAGGTATATGAAAAAAATCGAGATTTTTTTCTCTTTAAAATCAAGAGTTTTTTTCCTCCAAAAAAAATAAAAAATACTTTTACAAAGAAACTGAGATTTTGCACTTATTTCATTGTTCATTCTTCATTCTATCCATTAAAAAAATTGTCTGCTTCACAGACACGCATTCTAGGTAAATTTTATTGTTTTTCATCTCAAAATTATGCCGCAAAGAATTGAGAAAAAAAATTAATAATCAAATAATAATAATCATTTAGAAAAATCAGACAGATAAAAAAATTGAGAAATTTAAAAAAAAATACAAAAATCACGAGAATTTTTTCCTCTTATTTCGAAGCAACACTGATACCATTCATTGCTGTTCATTGCTTTCTTCCATTGCTTCCATTCATCATTGAAATTTTTGACCTCCTTTGCAATTTTTTTACAATACGTGTTGATGGTTTGATTCCTTGTATTGTAGGCATAAGTGTAAGTGTATTAGTATTACAAAAGTATGAAAGTATTAAATGTATAGTGTGAATCATGTATTTGATAAAATAGAAAAATGAAGCAGTTAATTTAAGTGTACAGTGTTATAAATGAAAACTATGAAAACCACTGAACTCGAAATTACTACCGTTTAATATCACCGTATCATAGAAATGAGTAACTTCGGTTGTAGTACATACATTTTTCGGTTTCTACGGAATAATTGTAGGCGATTCTATCGTGTGGGCTAGTACTGCTTATCTCATTGTTACATTTCTCAGGTAAAGTATTTAGATTTCTATACAATAACAAACTGTATTATGGTTGAAATGGAAACATACATTTCGTATTCATTTCCACGTTAATGTCATTAGTCATTATCAATACATGATTTGATAATGTTCACTATAGGTACAGCATAGTGGTTTTGCGAATTGTTCTAAAATATCACTCGAATCTTACTCGGTTGCTTTCTTTATTATTTCGTAAACGCTTGTCAATAAGAATTCTCAATGCAATTTATTAAAGCACGCCAAAATTTTCGTTCATTTATCAATATGCTAATCTCAACATAGTAAAATATGGTTACTAGACGAACCATATTACCTTGTATGTTACACTACTCGAGTCTTTTTTTTTACAATTGAGTAAGTAAACTGAGTAAAATTATTGAATTTATTATGTTACAGGTTCACTTGGGCGTGAGATCGAATTCAATCTATCATTCCAAATAATCGGCTACACTTTGAAACTGCGTCAAACTGAATATGAATACCTCAGACGCAGGGTATGTAGATAGGTACTGCATCCCTCTTTCCCTATTTTTGCTTACTGCTTGCTGCTTCGAATGGAGAAAACAATGGCAGCTGGGATTAAATTGTTGAAACGTGTGTTTTTTTCACTTGGTATACGTTGACTACGAAGTCTGATAAAGATTGAAAAATTTAATCGATAGATTCATTAAGCGATAATCTTTCGATTTCCAACGTTATCGTTGAAGATTGCAGAAGCACAATCCACGATATGTACAAATAAAAATCGTATACGAATACGATAATTTTGGAATAAAATACCTTCCGAAATGTATTTCGTGTTACCACTACTCATTGTTCATATACCCCCATCACATTCTCCCGCATCTCTCATTATTATCATTGGCATGTTTATAATGAACTATTATTTATTGCACAGGTTTAATCCCTCGTTTAATATGGCGGCGATCAAACAAGTTTTAAATGAAGCTGTTGAACGTGGTAAGTAAAAGCGTATTAATTGATTCTGATGCAATGATATAATTACGAAAAATCACCGAGTTACACTTTCCTCATTGTGTTTGTAAATATTTAGCGCAAACTTTGGGTTTACTTTGCTTGTGTCAACATTGTTAAAAAAAAATCACGTATTAAGATAACTTTTTTCTTGTTCTAGTTCGTATGCCAACTCCTATGCGTTTAAGAGACCTGATAAGACAGATACGAGCTGCCAGAACAGCTGCAGAAGAAAGATCAGTGGTTAATAAAGAATGCGCTTATATTCGTTCGACATTTCGTGACGAAGATAGCGTATTCAGATGTAGAAATATCGCCAAACTGTTATACATTCACATGCTCGGGTACATAATTGGATAGAATTTATTTTAAAATTATCAAATCGTATATTTATCAAATTTATTCCGTTACAGTTACCCAGCCCATTTTGGCCAGTTAGAATGTTTGAAATTAATCGCATCGCCACGGTTTACAGATAAACGTATTGGCTATTTAGGTGCGATGCTATTGTTAGACGAACGCCAGGATGTTCACCTATTGATTACCAATTGTTTGAAAAAGTACGTACTGTTATTATAGTCTGTGTTCTCTCTTTATTCGCAATATTAATAAGAGTTTTGTACTCTTTGCAGTGATTTAAATAGCGGAATTCAGTTTACCGTCGGATTGGCGTTATGTACATTGGGGGCGATCGCATCTCCCGAAATGTCTAGAGATTTAGCCTCCGAAGTTGAGAGATTGCTGAAGTCGCCGAACGCGTATATTCGTAAAAAAGCAGCCTTGTGCGCGTTTCGTATTATAATGAAAGTTCCAGAATTGATGGAAATATTTTTACCAGCTACGAGATCTCTTTTATCTGAAAAAAATCATGGTTAGTTAAGTGAAAATTATTACGTAGTAAATGAACCTACTCGTAGTGGATTAGATATTCCTTTGATCTAATAATTCGGTTGAACGAGATTCATATTCAATTTAACGTATACTGATAACGTTCTCAATCATTTTAGGTGTATTGATATCTGGCGTTACGTTGATAACAGAAATGTGCGAGCATAGCGTTGATACGTTGCAGCATTTCAAGAAAGTAAGCATTCTAGGTTCATGTACATATAAAATATATTTTCTTCGTATTCAAATATTTTACAAAAATCGCGAATTTAAAAAAGAACCAGTTTCTAAATTTTCCACCACTTTTATTAATGATTTATAACTTAGGTGTATAAGTTTTTAGAATAATTAATTGTGACTGTTTTATTTTATCAGGGATCAAGCGATCAAAATGAGGTAAAAAATAGACTCGTACGGTATATTCATACCCATATGCATGTCTATTCAAAGTGTGGTTTTAAATATCCACGATTCGTATACTTCATATCGTGAACAAACCGTTCAAAAAATACAAAATCGCATCGTGATATTTAAAATTATTATCTTTGAAACAAAGTAATCTATTGAACTGGTTACTGCGAAAATTTTGACTTTTTTTCTCGCTTGCTGACGATGCGAATTACGTTATTTTTATTTTGTCGCTATTTTCATCGAAGCAGTCACCGTAATTTTGACCCGAGTGGTTCACCACTCGATTGACGAGACGGATAATACGATTTATTTATCGCATCTCACGTGTATATATTTTTTACACGATTTATTTTACTTCTTGGTCGCACTATTTTTTCAATTATGATTTTCTTTCGCTATATCGACCTATATACTTACGTAACCGCTTCAAATACAGAGCTGATCGGTGTGAAATTTGACAGATTTATAATTCTATTGTTTTATTTGTTTTTCAGATCGTTCCAAATTTGGTTAGGATTTTGAAGAATTTAATATCCGTTGGGTATTCACCGGAGCATGACGTGTGCGGCGTTAGTGATCCCTTTTTGCAGGTAAAGTCGACGTTAGACTCGAATTAGGGAACCTATTGGTGACAGGTGGTGTTTCGATGTGAAGGAAAAAAACGAATTTTTAATTCGGTATTGTAACGGATAAAAGATTGTAGGTGTATTTGCAAGTAACCAGACACTGTTTGAAGGTCTGTAAAAAAATCATGGATGGAGGGAGGGGGAATTCGATCAGACATTTGGGAGAAAATTTACAAAATGCACAAAAAATTGTAGATTTTAGTAAATTTTTACACTCGAAAAAATATTTGAAGATGATTTCTTCAATTTGCCTGAAAAAATGGAAGTCCAATCAAACTTCTTGCTTAGGGAAGTGGACCTTACAATTTTTGGGGTCCTAACTTGGATTTTTGGAATTAGCCTCTTTCTTGGGGAGACTCCACCAGAGACCCTAAGTGACGAAATTTGTACCACCGATGGACCCACATTATCTTCAATATATCCAAATTTCAGCTTCTTTGGTCATCCCCACCAATTTTGAGGCTCCAAAAAATGAATTTTTGGGCAATTTCTTCACGTTGATCAGGTTGCCTCCTAAATTGACATAGAGGTTTCAAAACTTCTGTAAAAGTTTAGTTCTTGAGATTAGTTATCTTTGAAAAAAATATTTGGAGCTCCCCCCCCCGCCCTTGAGCCTTCCCAAGGACGAAAGAATCATTAGAATTTTTCAATCATTCTACTCATTTACCTGAATCGATGACCTTGCAAAATACTCATTGTTAATTACACGAAACTAATGAAAGAACCGTCTTATTTCGTTCGTTATAAATATTGTCGTTAAACGAATGTGATTTTTATTACTCTAACATGATTTTATTTGTTTCAATATTTTAAAATGACAACCGTTACTTGTTACAGGTGAAAATTTTAAAACTGCTGAGAATATTAGGTAAGAACGATACAGACTCTTCGGACGCAATGAATGATATACTAGCTCAAGTAGCTACAAATACCGAAAGCAATAAAAACGTAGGATATACAATTTTATATGAGACTGTACTTTCAATTATGGACATAAAATCCGAATCCGGTTTGAGAGTAAGCTTTTATTTTTTTTTTCATCTCGTCGCTTATTTGGAATATAGCCTTTGTTATGAATATTTCATTAATTTGTCGTACTATGTCGTAGGTCTTGGCTGTGAACATACTCGGTAGATTTTTGTTAAATAACGACAAGAATATTCGTTACGTGGCTTTGAACACGTTACTGAAAACTGTGCATATCGATACGACAGCTGTGCAGCGACATAGGAGTACCATTTTAGATTGTCTCGAGGTATATAAAAAAAAATCTCCTCATTGGTGGATTAATTCTTCGACATGCGATTACTAAAATGGATATTGTCTTACGCAGGATATGGATGTATCAATTCGGAAACGAGCTTTAGAATTGAGTTTCGCCCTAATTAATTCGCATAACATTCGAAACGTGATGATTAAATTGTTGAAATTCTTGGAGAAAACCGATCCGGAATTTAAAGCCCAGTGCTCTTCTAATATAGTTTTAGCAGCCGAGAAATTTTCTCCTAATGTGCGATGGCATTTAGATACCTTGTTGAAAGTTTTGGTTGCTGTAAGTGTACAAATTTCCTCCTATAGGTTTTCATTACGATGGATCGACCTTGAGATATTTTTGTTTTCTTTTTTTTTGCAGTCTGGAAATTACGTTCGCGATGACGTGGTTTCTTCTACCATACAACTGATTTCGGAATCGGCCAATCAACAGTCATACATCGTACATCAGCTGTGGGACGCGTTACAGAAAGATACAGCCGATAGACAGCCCTTGACCCAGGTTGCTACTTGGGTTATCGGCGAATTCGGCGATTTATTGTTGGCCAATACCGATGTCCCGTTGAAAGTAAGTGTTTTTTATTGAGCGACCCACTAATGAAAATTGGAAAAAAATAATAAGTTTTGTATTGGAAAAAAGTTTTTTCCATTTTTTTTTTTTTTTTTTTTTGGGGGCCCCCCAAATAAAAATAAATTTTTTTTTTGAAAAAAATTTTTTTCCTTTTTTTTTTTTTTTTTTTTTGGCAAAAATTAAATTTTTTCTTTGTAAAAATTCGAACAAAAAAGGTAAAAATATTGTAAGGTTGAGAAAGTTAGAGTTAAAAAATTTTTCGAGAATTTTCCTGACCCAAATTGAATGAAAAATTACAGAAATTAATAAAAATTCAATTAGGTTTTTTTTTTCTTGGAAAAATTAAATAATTAAATAAAATCAATTGGAAAAATGAAAAAAAGAATAAAAGAAATTGAAAATAATGAAATACTGAATAAAAAATCAATTGAAAAAATTGTGATTTTTTTTTGTCTGAAATTAAAAGTAAAAATAGTGAAAATGAAGGTAGGCTATAAAATTATAAAAACGAAAATAAAACAAATATTTTTTCTCGTAAAAATTAATTTTACAACGGTTTTACTGAAATTCATTTTTTTGCCAAAATTGGAATCTTATTCTTGTGATTTTGGGTAAAGTAAAAAAAAAAAAAAAAATAGGACAAAAAATTGCAGAAATTAAAAAAAAATTAACTGAAATTTTTTTTGTAAAAATTATCACAGAATTCAATGTTTAAAATTGTTTTTTTTTTGTTCAAATTTAAAATAAAGATCATGTAAAAATCTGAATAAAAATGAAAAAAATTGGGGAAAAAAAGAAATATGTACCTAGTGTAATTTTTTTTTTTTTTGAAGTAATTGAAAAAAGGACGTGTGCAAATTATTTATAATTATTATTATTATTACTATTTTTTTTGGTATGATTTAGTTGAGAACAAAAAAATTATTGAAATTGTTTTTTTTTTTTTTTTTTTTGGAATTGAACATTTTTTTCATTTCGAAAAGTTTTAATAACGAAAGAACGTAAATGAGAGAAAAAGGAAAAAATACGAAGTTGAATAAAAAAAATTCTTCGTTTATTTTCTTTGCACCAAATTAAAAAAAGAATTGTTTTTTTTTTCAAGTCGGAAAAAAATGGGAAAAATTGAGAAAAAAAATTGTTGAAGTTGAATGTTTTAAATTTTAACACCTAACGTGACTCGAGTCTAATTTTTGTACTAATTCATCATTATTGTGAAATTTGCTTCAGGTATCGGAAGAAGACATTCTAGAAGTTTATCAAAAATTACTCTGGTCGCCCCAAAACAACATCACCACAAAGCAGTACACAATCAATTCGCTAATGAAACTAAGTTCCAGATTTAACACGCACGTTAAGTAAGTACTTATAGATAGAGGCTACCGCAAAAACCCTAAAATTCCATAGTACTTAACACTTTTCTATTTTACAGCAATATACGAGAAATAATGCAGATTTTCGCGTGCCACATTCAAATGGAAATGCAACAACGTGGCTCCGAATATTCGCAGCTGTTCGCCAAGTACGATAACCTGAGGCCCTCGTTATTAGAACGAATGCCTCCGCTGGAGGTGGTCCACAATCAAGCCCATTCGTCAGATATGCCGAACGGTGAACAAACACCTTCTCCTAGTAGTGGAGACGAGTCGGCTATCGTGGAACCGGATATAGTTCCAGATTCGGTAAATTTGACAAATTTTTGAAGTAAAAGAAAAAAAAATATTTATCGAAAATCTATCTTACATTTTTATTTTATTTTCTAGAACGCTTTATTGGTATTACTCGAAGGCGACGGTTGTGAAAATGATATTACGACAACTCCTAAAGCTCCAGCTCCTTCTACCAATCAAGACTTACTAGATTTATTGGGTAATTAAATTTTCCAAAGTGTTTATTACCTACGGAATGATTCGAATTAATATTAATTATTCGATTATGCGCTATTTCCAGGCGATCCGGTCATTAACGATACCGATATAAACGATGTGATAACCATTAAAAATAACAATAATAACGATAGCAGTAAAAATAATAATAACGAAGTTTTAATGATAAATCCAGTGAATCAAAATAACGGAAATGGTTACCTTATTGATACCAATTTTAGTTCGCTTTTAAATGGTACGTTTTACCGAAGAATATTCACTTTAATCCCCAAACTATGTAAATGGATTTTAAATTCGATTTTCTTTTTGCAGATTTTTCCGATGTCGTGACTAACACGTCATCGGGTAAGGCTGTCTCGAATATGGTGGCCTACGACAAAAACGGGTTAAAAATCACGTTTACTCTAGAACCGTATCCTACTATGCCAAATACTACGGCTATCAATGTCGAAGCTCGAAATAATACCGCTCTACCGATGACGGAATTTTTGTTCCAGGCAGCTGTCCCTAAAGTAAGTTCATTCGAGACGTTTAAAAATTTCATAAACTAAAATTGAAAGAAAATTCAGAATTCAAGAAGTTGAAAATTTGAAATACATACGTAAAAATATTTCGTAAAAGTATGAGTAAATTTTAACCAAGTATAGAAAATTTTTCAGAAAACAAACAAAAAAATTGAAAAAAAATTGAAAGTTGGTTTATTACAAAATTTTCATGTGTTTTCTTTTATTTATAAAATTTTAGAAAATTGAAAAAATCTTACATTGGAAAATTTTTTACAAATTTGAAAAAAAAATTATACAGAACTTCAAAAAATTATCACAAAATTTCAGAGAAATAAAAAAAAGTTTTGATAAGGTGTCTAGCAGCTGATGAAAGTGCTGAAAGGGCTGAAAAGGTCCTCCAATTTAGAAATTGGTGCTAAAAATTGAAAAAATGCTGAATTTTGCTCAAAAGTCCTTTTTTTTTGTTAAAATTCATTTATTTTTTATAGAAATTGTTGTCAAAATTCATGGGTAATTAATTTTTTCTTCCCTTAATAATTCGAAATGTAAAATTGGCAACACTGCGCTATAGTATTCATTTTTTTTAAATTTCTTTGTGCATTGATTTTTTTTCCTTCACAATTTAGACTTTTTTAGACACATCTATAAAAATTGACATTTCAGCTGTGGGGGGAGGGGGATCCAGGTCATGAAAAATGTTTTTAAAAGTACTGGTTTTTGATTCGGAAATTTTGTTAGACACCCTGTCTGAAAAACCGTAAAATTTTCAGGCCATGAAACGTGATAAAATTTTCACGAAATTAAGAAATCTTTCATTCTAAAGAATCTTTTAGAAAACCTTCTAAAAAAATCTTAACAAAACTTCATAAAATAAAAAATACAAAATCGTTTAAAGAATTTTTTTACAAATTTCATAAACAGAAAAATATATCAACATTTTCAAAGAATTCTTCACAATAGTGTAAAAAAAATTTCAAAAAAATCAGCGAATTTAAATAACATTTTCAAATTTTTTTTTACAAAACTCAGAGAATTTTCACGAAATTTACATTTTTTTCGTTAAAATTTTACAAAATTTTCAAATAGCATTTTTCAAAGCCTTCAAAAACTTGATAAAAAAAGTTGCAAAATATTCCACAAAAATTTTAGAAAATTCTTTCACAAAAGTCATACAATTTCAACAAAATTTTCAAAAAAGAATTTTTATAAAATTTTACTTATTTTGTTTCCTACAAAATTGTCAAAAATTTTCAAAAAATGTTTTTTAAAAAAAAAATTCACAAAATTTCTTAAAAATAAGTCCTTGGAAATTTTACGAAAGTTGCAAAATTTCCCATAAAATTATACAGAATTTTTTTTACAAAACATGAGAAAATTTTCAAAGAAATTGTACAAAGCTTTAATGAAATTCTTCAAAAATTTTCTGAAAACATCTTTCAAGGCGCTCAAAATAAATATTTAAAATATCAGAGAATTCTTTCCACAATTGTGTAAAAATTGCAAAAGTTTCATAGAATTTTTCAAAAAAATTGTAGAAAAAATTTTCAACGTCTGGAAATTTTTACTGAATTTTTCACAAATCATCTCAGAATTGAGGTTTGGTAAAATCGTGGAATTTCAGAGAATTCACTTCAAAATTTCAGAAAATATTTTACCAAACTTTGGAATACTTACGTAACAAAGTGTTTGAAAAATTTTATAAAATTTTTTGGAGAATTAGTACGAAAGTTTTTTGTCAAAATATCGTAAATATTTTGCAAAAAAAATTTCTTGACGCAAAATATGCAAATTTTTTTCAAAAATTTATCTCTAATTTTTTTCAAAAATTACCTCTATTTTTTCCAAAAATTATCTCTAATTTTTTTTTAATTATCTCTATTTTTTTTAAAATAATTGTTTTAATTTTTGGTCACTCTTTTGACATTTAGAAGTTACTCGAGTTGATGAAAAAAAAAAACTAAAAGTTGATATCACACCTTCGAGTAAATATCGCCAATTTGTTTAAATTTGGAATTATTTTCGCAGGCATTCCAATTAACCATGCTTCCACCGTCCGGCACCGCTATCGCGCCAAATTCGTGCGTCACTCAAGTATTGAGGATTACCAATCCTACCAAAGTGAGTTGCTCAACGCGTAGATAATGCATAGAATATCATTTTTCACGCCTAGACGATTTTTATTTACTATTTTATGATTCGCAGTCGGCCCTAAGAATGAGGATACGTTTATCGTACAGTCACGGAGGCATGCCTATCCAAGATCAAGCGGAAATAAACGATTTTTCGTCCGAAGGTGCCACCTAGCAGTCTGACTCGGTCACTATGAAAATGGTTAATTGTCTTCACGTCCACAGTCAATTTTCACGCAATTGATTATCATATTATTAAAAGTTTTAATGAATATTTTTAATCGAACGCGGCGCGAGTGTATTTTAATTCTAAACCTTTGAAAGGGTTTCGTTTTCTGTAAAAAAAAAAAATCGCCTTGTGTGTTTTAAGTGTGCCAGATTGTTGACTGTTTGTTTTTGTACGCTATTTTGAGTATTGATTTATTCTCGACAAAAATGAAAATAAGGCAAAGCGTTAGCAAAATGTGGTTGAATCACGATTGTTTTAATATACTATAAATTTGTTATTTATTTTATGACCACTACCGCGCGTAATTTTGTTTTTTGGTTTAATTTTCTTGTAGTATTATAATTCTTTCTTTTGTTTTTTTTTTCTTTCGCCAGTATTAAGTTATCTATATTTTATTATATGTTGAATTACATCGTGTCTTATTTACTTCTCCTCCCCCTTCCCTGTATTGTACATCTCTCGAGTATTTTTTTTTTGTGATACGGAATTTCTTACGGCCTCGATTCGATTTCTTATCGTACATTTAATTTACCTATTCTCTTTTATCACATCTCTATCCGTACACAATTTTTCACTTACATATTTATTTATGTGTAAATTCACATACGTATTGTCGGGTTACGGGTTACAAGTTTTCAATTGGTTATCATATGTAATTATTTTTACTTGTTGTGTTGTATTTGTAGATGTTAACGATTAACGAAATTTTCGTACTTAATATTGTACAATATTGAAATTGATATTACATTTTTAGTTGTACTGTACTTGTGCTCTGTATATTGTGAATATATGCAATGATTATTTTGTTGGAATTTTATTCGACGTTTATGGTCGCATTTGGGTGAGATTTTAAGCTAAGTCAAATAGGGGTCATTTTTATCCCAAAAATGAGATTTATTCTCTGAAAAAATTGATGGTTTTTTTCGAAAGAAATGGAGACTAAAAAATTGAAATGTTTTACTCTAATAATTTGAATATTTTTTTTTCTCCAAGAAATTTAAAATGTTTCTATCGAAAAAATGAAGAATTTTTGTTTTCAACTCCAAAAAAATGTGTTATTTGATTTTTCAAATTTTTTCAAAAAAAAAAAAAAAATCTTAAAAAATACTTATTTTTTATTATCGACAAAAATTGATACAAAAATTGAGATTTTCTTTTCTAAAAAAAATTCAGAAATTTTCCATCTCCATAAATTGAAAAAAGATTTTAATCCAGAAACAAAAATTTTTTCTTCACAGAAGTTGCATTTTTTTCTCTTTATATTTCAAAAAAATAAAAGACTAAAAATTGTGATTTTTTTCTTTAAAAATTTGGAAAAAAGTACTTTTATTTAAAAAAAAAAAAGGTAATTTCTAAAAATTATATTTTTGAAAAAATTTTGAAACAATTTGAAATAAAAAATATTCACAGCAAAATATTTTCATCATTATTGACGTTATTAATGACAGACCAAATCTTGGAATCATCGATAAAAAGTACAAGGCAATTTTATAACGAGTCAGCAATTCGATGATTTTATTAAATTAAATAATCGCTATAAAAAATCATTTAATACGATAAAAAGGAATTACGACAATAAATTCACAGTTCATACATCACAAAATATAATATGCGCATTAGTTTTTAAAAAAATAAATAAATAAATATGATAATATTATATTAATACGTAATTATACTCGACTCGAGTCACAGTTTTCTTCTGTAACACCACAAATGATAAGTAATTACATTAACGAATTCTTATCAGTTATCAATAAAAAAAGATTTTTTAAGATGCAAAAATTAATAGCTTATTTGATAGGTATAATTACATACATAGTATGCGAGATTATAATCCTCCTCAAAAAGCACTGCAAGGTCTCCTAATACGAAATACCTACTTAAAATAAGAAAATCATTTCGAGAATTTTTGGGAAATATAGGTTGGTAGGTATTTATTACATTTTGTACGATTATTAATTATTTTTTAATGACTAGATAACACGTTTTAAAACTATAAGATAGGTAATGTGATACCTATTGATATCGGGATGGGCAAAAACAATTAAATCTATTACGAATAAAAATATAACACGAATTACAAAATAAAACATCACATTTATCACAATTCAAACGAAAAGAAAAAAAACAATTTACAGTGTGCCTGTTTTACAACAATTGAGATAGGTACCTATTAAATTTAAAAGAAATCATACAATTCGCGTATTTACCTATGTGCTTTACTTACTTATAAAAAGATATGTGTAGGTATGGGTACTGGTAGGTAGATAGGTAGGTAGGTAGAGGTACCCATAGGCAGGGCTGGTAACTTAGCAGTACCTGGGGTGTTCGAGCTATTTTCTCAGTTGAAAAAAATCTTGAAATTTTTTGGGAGGAAAAAATTAATTTTTTTTTCTCTATAAGAAAAAAAAATCTTGAGAGAAAAAACTTTTAGTTCTTTTGGAGTAAAAATATTTTTACAATTTTTGCAGAAAAAAATTTGTTTAACAATAACAAATCTCATTAATTTGACTATTTTTTTTTTTTTAATTTTTTGGAAGAAAAAATCTTATAGATATTTTTCTTGGATGAAGGAATTTTCGAAAAAATATGCATTTTCAGCTTTTTCGAATAAGTAGGTATGAATAAAATATTTTTATTCACTTTTTCTGGAGAATTAGAATTTTTTGGAGTTTCAATACCCATAGGTATTTTTAAATTTTTGGTGAAAAAAAATTCTCGACTTTTTCGGAGACAAAATTTCTCAATTTTTAGAAAAAAAAAATTTTTGGAATAAAAAAATGTTTGAATTTTTTTTAGAAATGAATTACTTATATTTTAAGAGTAACAAAATTTCTCAACTTTTTGTGAAAAATCCCTTTAAACTTAACTAATTTCATTTCATTAAATTTTTTTATCAATCTTTGTTGAGAAAAAAAAAATCATTTTATTTTTTGAGGTTTCCATTTTCTTGTAATAAAAAATTTTCTCAATTTTTATTTGGAGTAAAACTATGCTTCAAATTGGAAAAGAAAAAAATTCAATTTTTTTGAGCAATCAGATTTTTTACTTTGAAAAGGAGTAAATAAATTTTTTTTTAATAAAAAAATCTCGGAATTTTTTTCGAATAAGTAATTTTTTGCAATAACGAATAAATCTTTCTGGAAGGTAAAAAATATGCGATTTTTTTTTTTTTTTTGGAATTGAGGAATCTCTGAATTGTTTTAGTGTAAAAAAAAAACTCTTTTTTTTTTGGAATGTGAAATTTTCTCAATATTTATCATTTATAAAAATATATTTTTTGAAGGGGGATTTTTTACAGCGAAAACATGTTATCACTCTTTTTAGAGAAAAAATCTTTCAATTTATTTGATAAAATGATCTCTAAATTTTATAGAAGAAAAATACCTGGGTATGTTTCAATTCTCTTGGAGTGAAAAAATTTCTCATTTTATTGGATTTTTTTTTCGGTTTCGTTTGGAGAAAAAATCTCTTCGATTTTTGGAAATAGCAAAATTTCCCAATCTTTTTGAAGTAAAATTATATTTTTGGAGAAAAAACACATTTTAATTTTTTTGAACAACAAAATTTCTCATTTCGGGAGAAAGATTTTCTGATTTTTTTTTTGGAAATAAAAAAATCTTTGAACTGAAACTGAAACTGAAACTAATATCGTTTCAGTTTTCCAAAAGTTTCGATTTTCCGCTTTTTTCTCATTTTTTGCAGTGGTGGAAAAAGTGAGAAAAACTGAAACTAGAAAATTTTAAAATTTGAAACTGGTACTGAAACTGAAACTAAAACTAAAACTAAAATCATTTCAGCTTTTCATCACTGATATTTTGTCGAACATTT
>FIZV01035174.1:0-12705 GCA_900050545.1 Trionymus perrisii | reverse complement strand
TAGGGCATGAAAATGGACCAGTATACCAAAATTCAGCTTGCCATCAAGATTTTCCCGATAGGATTCTAATTCTACTGGACTATCAGATTTTTTTGAATTTTTGTCTAGTGAAGGTCATATCTAAAACTTCAGAAAACCAATATATTCATGGTTCCCTCCACTATTGAATGCCTATTCATAATCAAAAAATATTTCTTACAGTGGTGCACCTCTCAGTTTATTAATTTTTCAAAAATTGTGGTTTTTTCATTACTTGAACATGATTAAAATTTCAGTGATCATACAAAATGATCGCACAAAAAATGTAAATTTCACATTCATGGATCCGATTTATGCAAGTCAAACTACCTAAATTTAAACCCTTTTGGTGATCATTTTGCCCAAAATTGAAAAAAATGGAACATATTTTTACTGAAAATCCATCTTAAAATAAAGGAATTAAAAAAATAATAATTTTAAAAATGTGAATTTTTTAGTTTTGGGCAAAGTGATAGCTGGATGGGTCCAAATGAGGGTAGTTCGACATACAGAAATCAAATCCATGATTGATTTTTTATTCAATCATTTCATGCGATCACTGGAATTTTCAACCCAAAAAAAAAAAAAAATCGTGAAAAATGGATGAACTGAGGTGAAGTTCGGGCAAGAAGCGTACCTGTATAAATTTGGTACCTACTTAGTGATACACCTCGAAGCAACCATTTTTTAATCAAAAATTAGCGTTCAATGGTGGAAAACCATGAATAAGTTTATCGGTTTTCTGAAGTTTTGGATATGACTCTTGACCGTCCTTACAAAAATCTGAAAAAATTTTGAGTAGTGTAGTACGAAAAATGAGGAAAATAATTCACTTTGCGAGCTCCAAAACTATGTTTCCAGGATGATTTGTAATTTTCGAAGCCTTTTTTCATATTCAGTGTTTGCAAATATCTGAAAAAATTTTACACCAAATATAAAATACCTATAATTGTGTGTCATTGTCAACACCTAATTCAATCAATAGAGAATATTTATTATGATGAGCTCAAATAACAAGGATTTTATTGTAACATTTAAATTAAAAATTAGCTTTTATTGATTCTTGTATTCATTACAATATGTTTAATGTTTTTGTTGAAAAATTAAAATAAATGATTTTCGACATTTTTCTCATTTAAATAATTCAGTTTGAACTTTATAGGAAATTTAATAGGATTTCCGCATTCTTGATTCTGGTTAAAAATACCTACATTCTGATATGCTGCATGACGTACTTACAAACCGCTTATTTTCGCTTTTTTCGATTTTTTTAGCGCATAATTTTGTTTTTTTCGGCCATTTTAACTGCTTTTTAAAAGCGCTTAAAACTGTTCTTTTAGCGCATAAAAATTCTAGCCTTAATGATCAGTATCTAATGGGTGCCTTCTCAAAAATCGAATTAAATTCATCTAATGTGGAAAAATATTTTTTAATTATCTCTATGTAGCGTAGGTAACGTTAAACAAGAAATAAATAGGTACTTCTTCATGAAAAAAAAGAGCTACCTAAAAGCGTATTGAAACTTGAAAGTCTAAAATAACGAGTTGACACGTATGTTTGTTTGTTTACTACGGAAAATTTCGCGTGTGAGAAAAAAAAATGCCAAAATTTTTCCAGGAAATTCCCCGTAACTTCGTCCATCCTCAAAGTCACCCTCCCCGACTCGATGACGACTATTTTCGAAGCGATTTGAATTGATATGAAACCTCCAGCAAAAGTTGACTTCTTTTCAGCGTGCTGGAATCGCTCCGGAAGGGGCAGTAAAAGATACCATTTCCATCTCAGCAAATATATGTAGGTAGAGATACTAGGTAGCTATAATATCCATCATAAGATTCATAACTTTTTTAAACAACCCGTTGTTAAATTACGTTAGGTAATTATTAGAATTTCGACTTCGAGAATAAGCATTTCAGCTTCACACAAAAAATAAAAAATCAATGTGATGTAAATATTTAGTTTTCACGTAATAGATGCCTATTGTGCCTACTTAATCTTACATACCTACCTATGTAAATTATTTTAATGTACGTATTTGCGCAGAATAAATTACCTATCACCAACTTTGGTTTACCAATATATTTTTCGATATTTATTTTGTTGAAAAGATCAATCTTACTTTTATTTGCATATTATCTACATTTACAAACTTGGTTGTATGATTAAAATTTATAAACTCGGGTAACTATTTTGAGTAAAGATTTTTTCAGATGGGGAAAAATGAAAGATGGTATTTTCTTAATGCAGTTTAATACAAAAATATTATTTTCATGCAACGTTCTTCCTCTTTTTTAGTCTTCCAAATAGTTTTAATGGAATACCGTAATAAGATTTTGAGGATTTTTTGGTTTTCTGTGCTTTCTCGTGTAACGTTTTGAAGTGCTTGATAACAGAACTGCAACGTTCCATAGTTTGGTCATAAAAGATCTCTGCAATAAGAAAAGTGTCAAAATAATGGAGATAATTTTTACGTAGTTGTAAATATAGGTAGGTTAGGTATAGTTACTACATACATTATTGTCATAAATGAAAAATATGAAATTCAATTTGAAAACTTAGAGGGGAAAATTTAGATGATGCGATTTTTAAAAGAATGACGAGTTTGTGCATTTTCGATACCGTAATATAAATAAATTTTTTCAGAGTCTATCAAAATTTTCTAGGTTTTCGCCAGTTTCAGGAACGGAAAATTGAGATTTTCCAGGTTGGAGCTCAATTTTTTTCGGAAAGGATGCCGAATTAAACATTTTAAGTTGAAATGTGAGAATGATTTTCTCCTCTAAAAAAAATTGATTATTTTCCCAAATTTTTATTTTTTGTTTTTATTTTATTTCGTTTTACATAATTTTCAAATTTTTTAAATTCTTAAATTCATTATTTTTGAAACGATTTCACACGCCTTACCTTTCTTGCATAAACTTATTTTAAAAAATAATTTTAAATTTTACCATTTAGTTCTTTGGTTTCTGGGGCGTTTCCTCCATATTCTTTCGGCAATGTTTCTTTTGGCACGTGTTCATAAAATTCTGTTAGATTTCCTGTGTGATAGTAATTCTGTTGAGAAAATAATAGTCTCAAATTAATAAATATTTATACAAAAAAAAAAACAAGGTACCTCTACCTACCTATGGTTTATTTTTTTTTTCTCACAATAATGAAAAATTATTAAGTCCGAATTGGATTTAGGTACAAAATACATATACCTAGGTACGTAATTAAGTATATGAAAGAAATCTTCGAAGAGGTAAAACCAACTTAAGGTAGAAGTAAAACTTACAACTTTCTTCAATTTTTCGTCCAGTATGCTATTGGCTAAACTCATAATATAATAAGAATGAAGAGGTAGATTGATGTGATGTATTTCAGAACAGGATACAAACGCGAAATCCTGATTTTGAAAAATACATAGTAGGTATATAAATATTTGCTAGTCTGTAGTCTCGCTTTCAGTTGAAATCAAAACTATTTCTATTAGGCCTGCTTAATTAATGCGTATATATACGTATACGTACCCTCCATGTTCTGTAAGCTCTTTGCAGAGCGAATACATTCAGTTTGAATAAGTAACTCAGCTGTATTCCAGAGTAATCTATTACAAAGATGATTTTTTTCCCAAGTAAATATTCCTGTTGAATTGTCTCAGCAACTAATATTGCTCGTATTTGAGTGTCCATAAAATTAATTTCGTTGCTATAATCTAAAATTTTCACAATTACTATCGAGTGTCCGAGTATAGTTTTTTCAGGCAGTACAGCAGCTGCACTATAAATCAGTAGATAAGCAGGTATAAGAAATTGCGATTAAAATTTATAAAATAAAAACTATGAAAAAGTAAATTGAAGTTCAACTTACACTGTGTCATATGACTTCCTTAAGTTATCGTAAATATCGTCATATCTGTCATATTCGATTATTACTTCAGTTCGTTTTTTGTAGTAGAGGTTTAAATGTTTTTTTATTTTGGCCACGTTGCCATCGAAAAATTTATATTGCATTCGAACTATATGTTCATCTATACACATAAGTAAGTATAATTGATTTTTAATGTTGACTTCTGATGAAAATAAAAATTGTAGGTGCTAGATAAGATCTCTAAAAATTTTGAAACTTACTTTCTTTATATTCGGGATCAATGTTATTTTTTTCGACCCATTGGATGATTTCGTCCATAATTTCTTCCGATTTAGCCGAGTTTGAGTCTGAATCGTGAATTTTCATTTTAAATATTTCTCAAGTCTAAATCGTCAACACAAAATATTGGTTTTCGTAACGTAAAGATTATATCTACTTGTTCAAAATCACTACAAAAAACTGTCAGTCTTTCAAATTTATTACGTACTGTTGCACTTTTATTTTTACTGCTGCAATTACTCGAATGCAAAAAATATCATGGTACCTGTTGGTATTTAAGTAATGAAAACCGTCGCAAAAATTTCCATACAAAAATAATTCAATTCGAATTTTTTTTCTTTTAATTTTTTTTTTATGAATCTCCAAATTTTAATTGGAATATTATACTTCATTCTTCATCGATGGCAATGAACTAATTATTATTACGTTTTGGTTAATGTTTCATGTGTTAATTAAACGACTTGAGTACCTGGTATTTATTTTTCACTTGATCACACTTACTGAGTTAGTCAGCTTATTTACATCTTATTTATCATAATAACTTGAGGAAGAAAGAACTTATTCGAGGAAGTGAACATCTTATTAAGGAAACACTATAATTTTTAAGGTTATGAAGTCAAAGTCACAAAAATTATGACATTGATTCTTACGAGGTCAACTCACACATTTTCCTACTACTTGTGGAAAAAAAGGAAGTAATGCAGAAATTATTTCTATTCGAATTCTGTTATTTTTGCTTATGTATTCAAAAATAACGCGGTTATGCAGCCTGTTAAAATTTCCTATTTCAAACAAAACTGCTTACAATTGAAATTGAATTATTCGTAGAATGTAGGTATGCCATTCGATAGGTATTAGGTAGATATTTGGTAAATAATTTTCCTTTATTTGAGATGATATCTAATTTATATCCATTATCCACATCGATGTACATGAAATGTCGGCTTTAAGATGAAGATAGGGCAGATACCTATAATTATAGTACCTAGACAACTCTCATTACTACACATTAATTAGATTTTTATAGTCCAATTAGACCAAAAAATGGAGCGAATTGCTTTTTGTGTTGTATGAAATTTGTTGTTTTTGAAATGTTCCTTTTGATGTCCGGATTAATTAACCACCAAAAAATTCCTCGAACCTTGTCCCTGGGAAGGTCCCCTAATTCTTCATAAGTACGAGTTTGAAAAGAAAAACGGTCATACTTAGGCATTTAAAATTAAATTAAATAAAATTTGTTACGAAAAATGTTATATGTATTCATTTTTTTTATTTTAAGGGAACACTGGTGGCGCAATACGAAAAATACGCTTCAGAATGTACAGGTTGGAAAAAATGAAGACCTCCACGAATTACATTCAATTTCGAAAGGGATCAAATAAAAATGTAAATAAGTACGCATTACAAACTCCAAAAAAATCCCCACCACTCCTCTTCCCAAGTATCTGAAAAATGAGCTCGTATGAACACCCCTTCTTAACTGCGCCATATATGTTTATATATGTACATATGTATACTGTAGTAGGTAGTAGGTACAGGAAAATTTGTGTGAAAATCGATGTTTATTCTGACAACTTGATACCAAAATTTTTTCTCACCAACGCGTACGTATTCGAAGAGTAATGACAAGCGAAAAACAACGAGAGGGGTAACTTCAGGCCTTCAGGCCTCTTCAGGCCCACATTTGGTGAACTTCCCGAGAGGCAAGGTTCGTGGACTTTTTGGTAACTAATCAGAATACCAGAACGAGAATGTGAAAATCAAAAATTTTCATGTACCTACCTAACCTAACCTAACCCAGAATGCAATTTTATTTTTATATATTTCCACTGGGCTACTGCCAACTGTATTACATACATACGCGTATAATAATACATACTCGTATGTTCGATTTTGTCTTAGAATGAGTAGTCATAGTGAATAAATCCACGAGTAGGTACATTACATATTTGCTAGTAATTTTAATTTTCGTTACATTCATTCGTCATTATTTCGTTGAAGTTAATCACTCGAAATAGAAGTTACGTCGTTGGCGTTCATGTAGAATGAAGAATGGGTAAAAAAAATGATTAGGTACTTTATTTTTGCGAGAGAAAATAATGTGTTGTGATAACACTACGATGAAGTGGGGTTGTTTATATGATTATTGTTATCTTTCGAATCACCGATCATATTTCCAAAACTTGTCAATAAATGTAAACCATGATATTTTTTGCAGCTTGGTGATATGATAACGATTCTAATTTCATTTCGGCGTGAAAACGAGTGGAAATTCGTGCTTCAGCTTCATTTTTTATTTACTTACATCATTCGAGCTAAAGGCGTGTTTTAAAAATTTCATAAAATTTTTCTTATTGTTATTTATTATTTTTTTCGTTTGAGAACAGACATTGTAGTTTTAAAACATGTGTATTTTTTCTTTGAAATCGTACTCATGTGTCCATTAAATAATAGGAGTTCGGATTCAGCGGTATTGTGAAAATTTTTGTAGGTATCTGCGCCCAATTATTATTTTTTTGTTATTCTGAACATATGTACTGTTAATTATTGTTAAGTGTGACTTTCTAATGTAGAGAAGTAGAGATACGTTTAGTAATTCGTATAAGAAGTTGATTTTTTCAATTTTTTTGTGAAAGATATTTCTTAAGGAACATTGAAGGATTATTTTCCGATTGCCTTCGATCTTTGATTTCACGTTCAGCATGTAGGAAAAAAATCAACTGAAAAGTAACACTCTTGGAGACTTATAGAGATAAAACGTAAACAATATTCTCAAAACTGAGATTATTTTTCAAAGATTTTAAAAAATTGAAGCGATGTGCAGCAACGAAAATTATTTTGATAGGTACCGATTACCTATCTATACTTTTAACCTACTTACCCATTACCCAATTTGTAAAATTAAAACACAGTTCAAATTATTTTTCAGAATGGCACCGATGGTTAAAACAATAAAGAAACGTATCGTATTGTGTAGACCATGAAAACGAATATCAGCACATTATTTTTCTTCTTCCAGTTGGTTTTTGTATGTAACTGTCATTATATTCAAAAATGCTGCAATAGAAAACAACAACTAGACGAGGATTTTGAAACATGTGTAGAATTCGACGGTAGTAATGGAATAGAAAAGTACGAAACTGATCATGTACATGTATACGATAAAGACGGTATGCATTTGGTGAAAAGCGGCGAAAATGACACTCATCATGTTTGGTGGTTACCACCAGATATTAAATTCGTTTCATCGAAATCTCAATCATCGGGACAGAAAGTGGTGCAGATTCGATTCGACGAATTAAAGGATATGAAATTTTTATTCAATACAAAATATCCATGCTCA
This sequence comes from Trionymus perrisii, assembly GCA_900050545.1. Taxonomy (NCBI): domain Eukaryota; kingdom Metazoa; phylum Arthropoda; class Insecta; order Hemiptera; family Pseudococcidae; genus Trionymus; species Trionymus perrisii. Next base: position 5,213 of record FIZV01035174.1, on the reverse strand, counting down.
ATCAACGACAGAGAAATTGTCCCTTTTACGGATTACGTATTTATTCTCGAAGATGGTTCTTTATTAATTACAAATGTCTACGATAACGTTAGACCGAAAACGATGATATTTCCATATAGTTCATACTGTGTTGATCGTGTATCTCTTTTGAATGTGAATCATAGGAAAAAAATGCCTTTGCATATTCTTGACCATAGTTCCGCCATTTTACTGTGCCCGTGTTTATACATGCCATGCGTTCGGATGTGTTGTAAAGGGAAACACTTTTTAAATACCTCCAGAGATCCGAAAACATGCGAATATTCGCCCGATATTACACTCAAATGGAATTTGAAGTACAAAGATAGTTCATTCGAAGAAATCTCCAAAGCTCCTGGTAATTACAAAACCCAAAAAATGGGAATTTAAATTACTTAATTACCTACAGATAGGTACTTAACCTACGTATTCGCGATTTTTTAATTTATTCCGTTTTCTTGTTGTTTTGTTTACTTAATTATGCAGAAAAATACGCGATAATTCAAAATCAGCCAAAATGTGAACACGGTGAATATCATTTGAATGAAAATTCAACCGATGACAGGAAGTTTTGGATTTTACCCGATGGAAAGATTCAAATGGAAGGGCATCCTTCTTTAATCAAATTCAAAGATTATTGTATTCATTACAGGAGCAACAATGGCATTTTTTCAGTAAACCTAAGAATTTGCAATGACCCCGAACATGAGTATCCTTCATATTTCCAGCGTATTTTGTACGGAATTTATTTTGCGATTGGAACTTTTTTTCTGGGGTTGACTCTTCTCATTTACATAATAGTCAAAGAATTAAGGTCTACTATTCATTCCTATTATTTAATTTTCCACGTATTTTGTATGTTCGTTTTGTCCTTTACGCTCACAATTAATGAATTTTTCTCGTACACGTTTACCAAACATCTATTTTGCATCACTATTGGTAAGTTTTTGACATTCGTTACCTTTTTACGTTTTCAATTTTTATTATTTTTTTTATTATTTTTTTTTTTTTTGCAGCATATGTGATACAATTTTCCTTTATAGCAGCAATGTTTTGGTTAAATATTTTATGCATTGATATTTCAATTACTTTTAAGTGAGTAAGTGTTTAGAAGTAATGAGAATAACGAGTACCTACCACCTAGCTACCTAGTGCCTACCTGCCTACCTACCTATCTTCCTACCTAACTTTTTAAATGTAGCCACTATCACAGCACTGATGTATAAGTATGAAGCGTCCTCAAAATTTCTCCGTCAAAAATGCATTGATAAATTTAAAAAATTGTAATTCCAATAAAATCTTTAATAGTTAACCGTTTTGATTTTAAGTAATTATCTAATTAAATCAATGGTTTTGAAAGAAATTAATTTTCAACAAAATTGGAAAAATTAGGTATAATTTTGAACGTGATTTAGAAAAAATAAAAATAAAAAAATCTTAAAGACGAAAAATTGTAATTTTTAACAAAATTGTGGTGTTGAAAAAAATCATTTTTAATCAAATTAAAAATTTTAAATTTCTGAATAGCTATTCAAAGAATTATAATTTGGAATAAATGATTGTTGCTTTGAAAAAATCAACTCTTCAATTAAAGTGCTGTGTACACTGTACAGCCGCCTGGTCTTGGGCTTGGGCTAGAGTCACGATAGGATTGAATTCCTTGTTGATGGGTGCGAGGGTAGAGAAAGCTACACTTTAGGATAGATATTGGCTTTGAAGAAATTTTTTTCCTAATAAGAATATTTTTTCTATTTTATTATTTTTCTTTCTTTCTTTCTTTCTTTTTTAAAGAGAAGAAAATTGTTTCTTTACTGAGGGGGAGGGGGCGAGGGGGGCGTAATTTTCTGATTTTTTTGAGAAAAATAATTTCAATTTCGACTATTCTGGATTGTAAATTTTTTACAGTTATAGGTATTGTACTAACTAAAATATGTATAGTTATTGAGAATTGATTTTCAGACTATACGCATCGTCTAAGAAATGCATTTTTCTGCAGAAGGGGAAAAAACATTTCATATTGAATTCCATTTACGTATGGGGAATAACGTCAATTATAACTGTTGTCACTATGATCGCTGACAACACATCCATACTAGAAGAAGCATACAGGCCAAACATTGGACAAAAATCTTGCTGGTTTACGGGTAAATTACCCATTAATTGTATTGCCAGTTTTTTGGTACCTAGTACCTACATATATACCTATTGCAATGTCAAATTTACTTTTTTCATATTCGTAGGTGATACAGCAAAATTGATATATTTTTATCTCCCTGTAAGTGTGCTGCTGAGTTATAATCTTTATTTGTTCCTGTCTACTACCAGAAAAATTATCAAGTTGCAAAGAGAGATCAGTAGAACATTCAATCAAGACAGTGGAAAGCACATAGGAACCAATAACTTCAAAAAAGAAACTCACAGGTAAGATTTTATGAATTTTTCATCATAATTTTCTCGTTTTGAAGATTGAAGTAGCTAAATTAAATAATTTAAAATTATAATTGTAGGTACCTATTCGAATTGACGTGTTTCTCATAAATGTAATCGTTCCTTACAGTTTAACGCTGTACGCCAAGTTGTTTGGTCTTATGGGTGTAACGTGGATATTTGAAATATTGTCTTGGGCTATCGGTGGACCGTCTTACTATTGGTATATCACAGATGCAATAAACGCGATGAGAGGTTTATTCATTTTTTTAATCTGTTGCTGTAAGAAAAAACTTTTACTTAAATTTTTAAACTCATTTTTGAATATTCCCAAGAAAGTGTACTCCCATACTTCTCAACAACTTAGCTCCTCTTCTTTAAGAACTGACTGTACGTCCATTACAAATAGGACAATAAGTTCGATTCAGTTAGAAATGGCAGATTTTTCTAATCGTAACCAAGAAATGGAGTAGTAAAGAAAAATACGAACCGTTGATAAAATACGTATATGTATATAATGCTTAACATGTGATAAAATTATTATTTTGTGGATATGTATCGGATACATTTTTTTTGTGCCACACATATTTTAATAAAATTATTTTTATTTTTTCATTTAAAAGTTGTATCAAATTCTATGAGTAGTTTAATGATTACAACAAGTAAGTAGGTAACGATAATTGTGGTTTGTGGTCACTGACTCGTAGAGTCGTAGATACGACATTACGTTCTACTTTAATTAAAATGGTACGTGACAGGTGGAGATAGCCACTTACCACTTCATAAGTCATCGTAAAACTTGATCTTTTCCTACTTTCAAAGGCCTCGTAAAGAAGTCTTTATGTGAGTAAAAAATAGAGATATTACATACTAAAAATTTTCGTAGAAAAATTAAATTCAACATAGATAAATTCAAAAAGAACCTAGACTTTTAAAAATGGTTTCAACTTTGAGTAGGTAGGTGAAGTTGCCTACCTATGTCTACCAAATGCCCAAATCTAAGATTTTATGTAATGAATAAGAAAAAAAATAAGTACCTAAGTATAAAAACTATGGTTATGAACCCTAATTCAATCCAACGACAATTTTTTGAATGATCCGCAAACTTCAGCACAATCATTTGATTTTTTTTTCTTTCTTCTGACGCTGACGTTTAGATTCATCTACTCGGAGCAATTCCTCTTTCTTATACCATTCTGAATTATCTTCCAATACTTTTTTAGTTTCAGCTGAAACAATTTGAGTTGAATTAGATTACCTTAAATTATACCTATTGTTTTCAACTGATATTTATAAGTTCACCTTGTAAAACCGAAAGACTTTCACCGTCGCCTCCACTCTCCTTAGGAAACATATTCTTGGGAATATATTTATAAACTTCTGTAGAATTGGGTTGATGAAAATGAATCTATAGAACATGGATAAATATTTGTGATCAGCTAATGCAATAAATAATAATTTCCAAATAGGTAGCTCTACCAAATATTGTGCAATGCTGTAATTTGAAATTTGATATTTGTATGTACATATTTACGAACCAAAGCTTGTAGTTCTGGTTTCAAAAAAGGATTCACCATATTTTTAACCACGTTAATGAATGGAACAATATTCACCATGTGTATTCCTTTCAAACGTACTGGCAAACCATTCTATAAAATATCAGAATTTTGGAACTATCCGTCAAAGTAAGTAACACAATGATCATTCCTATTTAATAGGTAAGTAGGTGCATTTCTTCATTTTTTTTTGTTTCTATACTCACTTGTAAATACGATGCATTTTTTTTCATTACGCTGATATTGAATCGAGCCACATGTCCGAACGATAATCCCTGCATATCAAAAACGAACAAGTGTCCTGTCGAAGTGCCATTTTGGGCATTCCAGATATCACAGCGCATATGGTAAGTTTTCACGACGTCGGCCATCACATAAAAATCGGGTTGGGTACGATTCAATTTCAAATAAAATACATCGTACCCTTCAGGTGTTTTTCCTGGTAATTTCGTTATATACCTATGGAATAATTGATGGGAATTAGCGTCATTCATTCGGAGTTTTTGATTTAAGCCGAGTAAAGAGCTTTACATTGTTTTTAGTGCTTCTTGAACATCATTACCAAAAGGATCGCGTTTGGAAAAAAGTACAGGAGCGTTTGTACGAATAGTGAAAAAATTTTCAATTGTCGTTTTTGTTACTTCTAAACGGTAATAGCAACTGTGTAAAAACATAACCACCTGTTCTTCTGTAATGAAGTTTGATACATATTATGTGGATACAGGTACATACTATTAATCCTCCTCACAAAGGAAATAATCAAGTCTCTCCCATGAAAGGAGTAGGTAAGAAGTGGTTGGAATTTACATACCCGAAATTATGGGTAGGTGTGGTTGGCTTTTAGCCCATTCTTGAATGTGATCAATGTCATCCTTCTTCAATTCGGCATTTTTTTCAAATTCGGCGCTAATATCAAACATTATAAAAAATTCAGTCCCTTGTTTAGTAATAAACTTTACACTAAGATGATTTACGTAACTATAATAAAGAAAACGTTTGCAAAATAAATTCTAGAAAGATAATCATTTTTATCTATACTTACTACCGTGGAAGTACAAAGGGCAATTCACTAGAAAAGTTTACTGTTTTAATATATGTAGGTAGGTACTCGTGACTCGGTTTGTTTAAAAAAATTTTTAAATTTTCTGGTAGAACAAAATTATTAAAAAAAAAAATTGTTATACTATATTTTAAAAAAAAATATAAATATAT
>FIZV01035157.1:0-50430 GCA_900050545.1 Trionymus perrisii | reverse complement strand
TGTTTTTTTTTTTAAAAAAAAATTAAAAAAAAAAAAAAAATAATTTTTTTTTTTTTTTAATTTATTATTTATATTTTTTTTATAATTAAAAAAAAAAAATCGAATACTTTTCCTTATTATTATTATTTTTTTTTCAATAAAACACCTAGTCATTTTTCAATTTTTTTTTTCAATTTTTTTTTATTAAGAAAACAGGTTAAGTACTTACTTATCAAGATTTTTTTATAGAACTTTTTTCCCATCAAAATAGATTTTTAATTTTTTCCCCCCTTCATCTTAAAAAAGTTTTTATATACATTTTCAGAAAATTTTTTCTCAGTACCTATACCTACCTAACTATATTTTTATGATCTATTTTTTGACAAAGTTTTTTTTTTTTCTTTGGGGAATTTTATTAACCAATGTTTTTTTCACTTCTTTTTGAATAGAACTATTCTTGAAAATTATTTACACAATTTTTTTAGGAAAAGTATTTTTTAAACACAGCAAATTTTTTCTTTAGACGATTTAAACAGAATAATTTTTCAAACCATGTTTTCTTTCTTATTTTTTTTTAACCAAAATCTATTTTTTTTTGTTTTTGCAAAAGAATTTTTTAAAGTAAGATTTTAAACATCTTTTTAGAATATTTTTTTTTTCTAAAAGAATTTTTCCTCAAAAATAATTGATAAACTTGATAATTTTTTTGACACAATTTTTTTTTCAGAATATGTACCTACATTTTTCTATTAATTTTTTCCTCCTTCAACTTAAGTTACTGAATAATTCCGCTCTCTGCTTTCCTAAAAAAAAAAAACTTGACATCGTTTTTTAAATTATGTAGGTATAGAGGTACCTATTTTTTGCTCATAAAAACTTTTCTATAATTTTTTTCAAAAAATTAATCTAGACAAACTTCGGTTTAACTTTCTAAATCATTTTTAAAAAACTGAATGGGTACCTATTTTTTACTATTTTGAAAATACCTACTTACAAAAAAAATTATCGATAATTTTTTTTTTACATTTTCATAGGGTGATTTTTGTGAGTCACTCATTTCTCCCAAAAATCCTGAAGGGCAAAAAAAATCACATCAATGAAATGATGAAAAAATTACAAAAAATAAAAAAATAATAATAAAATGACTAATCCCTACTGATTTTTTTTTCATTTATGCAGCTGTATCCAGAATGAAACGTTCCCGTCTTCATTTTCGAATCAAAATATCAATTTAACCCACTAAATTTCGGAAGAAAACAAAACTTCGTTACCCCAAGCAAATCAAAAAAAAAATCCCAAATTTTCGTCAAATTTAAACTCCACGTGTCATTGATAGGTACAATTCTGTATAGAATTTCACCAGACCAGACATAGTTCTCTTTTTGTTTTTCGCACTTGTTGGTAAGATCAAGATGTAACTGGTACAGCTGAAACGTCTCGTGTTGATTTTATCAAAATTGGAATATTTCGCTCGTATTTACACAACGAAACATTTTTACGACGTTATTTTTGGAATATTCGACGCAGCATGTGAAAAGTCTCGTCTCCTGAGATTTCTGTCGAGTATTTAATTCGCGGTAACTTGGATTCTTGGGTATACTACACGATATGCCTACTCTTACCTATAGGCATATTTTTCTAATATGTAAATGAAAAATATAAAAATAGGTAACTGGATAAAAAAGAAACAAGGTTAAAAAAACACGTAGGTAAGGTACGTTTGAGAAGGGATATTTCAAGTAGGTAGGTATAGGTACTAGGTACTGTGTTTGGTGCTCGACTTGACTATTCTCCAAGAGTTCCATAACAACGATAATATTGTATAGAATTGGTACGTTTGCGTATGACATTTCGAACAGGTGGCATCAACTTCGTTACAATTATCTTGAGTGGTTTTAGTACCCATAATCTTGCGAATAAATGAGTTAATTTCAAAACATACAAACATACGTAATTTCGCAATTCCGTAGGCACCTCGTTTTAAACCGAAGTGCACTCTTATTGTTTGCAATTTGCAACACAATATGACATCGAAATACACAAAATTCAATAGATTTTCTAACCAGAGTAATTATCGAATTAAAACAACAAAACACCAACACCAATACGTAAAAATTTATATTACGACCGAAAATTTAATACATTGTATTTCACATAATTAACAAATATTGAATGCTTTTCGGTTCTATTTAAATTTACACAAAGTTATACATTAAAATATACATGTATATACAAAGGCAAAAAAATACGCGCAGAAGATGATAAAAAATCCATCTCGCCGACACGTAACAATCTCAATTATAAAATTACGACAACGTATACCAACGTTTCACTAAATTTGTAGTTTAAAAACAGTATATACAACAGGAAATACGATAATTGTATCCAAATGAAAAAAAGGTCAAGACGCGAGCAAAACTACAGAACCAATACAACTAACTATATTTTGAGGTAGACGAGACGAAGAGTCCATCCTCGAGGAAATTTTGACAGTTGAAGATTTTGCTCGCGCCTTTGTAGAAAAATTTGAATAATCGTCGATAACACGATTCTACAACTTGAGAAAGTATGTTCAACAAATATTATCCAGTAAAAAAAAGCATAACCAAAAATGTTCACATTGTTACAAAAAAAAAAAAAGAATTCAATTCCGAAGTCAATTTGTTAAAATCTTCTACCTATTCGGAAAAAAATACCCATTACCCATCCCCGGGATCTATAAGACTTCGTGGTTTTTTAAATAGTCTAAAAATGTAGTAAAAACATCGCGCTTAAACTCATTTTCCTTTGTGATGTCGAATGCACTGCATTGCAGATTTTTTTATATAGTACTTATTGGATTAATATTGATCGATATAAGTACACCTTTGCTTTCGGTGTCAAATGATAATTTTCTTTTTACGAATTTGGCCTAAAAAAACGAAACATATAAACCTCGTTCAAGTGAACCGTGCTCGCTTCGTGTTCAATAAATCATTTTCGTCGTCTTCTTCGTCGTCTGAATCACCTTCGTAATCGACCAACGCCTAAAATAAACGATTAATGTTAGCGTTATTCCTTTTAGCATCGTAAGAAAATATAGCTTCTTCGTCGTAAGATCTTACTTTTTTGAATAAGTTAACCGGACACGTTTTGTTATCCACTTGGGTTACACTCAATGCACCCGTTGTCGCCAGGTTGTTATTAATGGCTGAAGCAGTTTTGGCGTTATTTGTAAATATTCTAGCTGCGTTATTGGCTTCGACTTTTTTATCGATGCTTTTACCTAGAACAGGAGACAATTGAATCGAAAATTATAACGATGAAAAAACGTATAAATAAAAAATAAAAAACGCATGTGAAACTGTGCTAACCTATGGCTTCTAACTCGCTATTCAATTTTTTATTAATTAAACTAGAATTGGTAGCCGGTACGACGGCTTCGCCTTCATCGAAATCGTCATCCTCGTTGAACCACATTTCTTCTTCTTCGTCTAGCTGCCTTTGGTCGCGCCTGTACCGATTCGTACGCATAATCGAAGGTACGCTGGAATTACACGACGAATTAAATTCATTTTTTTCGGTCGAGTTGTTTCGGCAAAAGCCTGATTATATTTACCTGTCTAAGCTGGTGTTGTTCTTTTCGCGATCTTTTATCCTTTCAACGTGTTGATTGTATTTCTGTTTAAGCATTTTGAATGTCTGTACATAGTCCACCGATTCTAATCGTTTACCGTACGTTTCGATAATATGCGTGTATAACGGTTTAATATCCTCCTGCCGAGTAAATACGAAAATTGAATAATGGATTGATTCAAAATTTTAAATTTACATTATTTTCCAATTCAAAATCGTCGATTAAAAATATACGAGGTGTCCAGAGAAGACCTTATAAAACTTCAGCATAAAGAAATGTTCTGTGCACATGATGCCTATCTGAAAAATTGGGAAAATAAAAGGCCGCCTTCATTTTCAAACATAATCGAAAAATGTTGATTTTTTTTTCAATACCATCCATAAGTCCAATCAAAAAAAATTAAAATTTCATTTTTCTTTGTCCCTTCAATTTTTGAGATATGCACCATATGTAAATAACGTTTTTGTCAGTGGTTACTCGGTTGTATCCAAATCTGAAGTTTCGAAAGTTACTCTCCGGGCGTCTTTTACGCGATGAACCAATTAAATGGTCGATGATATTGAAAAAATTGGCACGATTTTTTATTCAGTACGAAGAGAGCCTTTCTGGCCGAAATAATGATCCTGCGAAAAAAACGCTGAGAACCAAACTTGTAGAGTGTGAAATTTTCTCCCCGCAACGAGGGATATTTTCTTCTAGGAGGCTTAGTTTTCGTGATTTATTTTTCAGTGAAATTCATGATAAAAAAAATTCAAATTGAACTTCGAATTTCGACCGTAAAACCTCGAAAAAGTTTAGATTTCTCTTCATTTTTTATTTTTATTTTTTAAAATTGAGATATTTTTCTTATTTTAAGATCCATAGTTTAGAAGTTATTTCTTCGAAAAAATCGAGAGATGTTTTTCTGTAGAAAAATTTCAATAATGTATTTCTACTCCAAAAAATTGTAATTTCTTCAAATTAAAATTTTTGCACTAAAAAACTGAAATACTTTTTCTAAAAAAAAAAACAAATGATTTTCCTCTACAAAAAATAAGGGATTCTTTCACAAAAACTGAATCAAAAAACAAGTTTTTCCTCCGAAAAAATTGAAAGGTATTTTTTTCTCCAAAAAATGAAAAATATTTTTCAAGAAAATTGAGATATTCTTATTTCCAGAAAATTCAGGAATTTTTTTAATTAAAGTTTTTTACCCTCAAAGAATTGAAATTGAATGATTTTTTACTTCAAAAAATTAAGATTTTTTCCTTTTCAATTAAGAGGGGTTTTCATGAAAAATAATAATAATAAATAAATGCATAAATAAATAAATAAAAAGATTTCCAGTTTTTTCTTTTTAGATATATTTCAGATATTTTTGGAAATACCGATATATCGATATTTTTGAAATATCGATACAATGTCGTATCGGCTGCCCAGCACTAATTGTGTTGCAATGTCGTAAATCTTGTCTATTCCCGAAAATATGTATTTTTTTTTTTTTTATAAAAATGATAATTACATAAAATATCCTATGAAAAATGTTCTCATTTTTTTTTGTAAAACATACCTTAACGCCGCTTTCGCGGTAACAAATAATTTCTAAGGTGCACAAGCAGATGACTCTTGATCAAAATCGAACAGAAAATGACACTAAAGGTTATTTTTGTTGTAAAACTACCCCCAAAAAAATGTTGACTCCTCCCTCGCCAGTTACTGAATTATGGAGCCTGAAATGCTGATAATCAGATAATGAGTTCAAGTAGTGGGGGTGGGGGTGGGGGTCACAAAAATCTTGGAATTTTTTTTGAGGCAGTTTTACAACCGAAGTAACGTTTTGGTCAAGAGCAATTTGTTATTTCTTTTCCAATTCCATTGACCATTCACTTGAGCTACCCTATATGTTTCGGCATCTTTACTCACCACTTTGATAAATTCGAACATTTCCAGAATAGCAGAATCTAGTAAATTATAGCGCCCTTTATTATTAAGAAATGCGTCGATAACCGGCTTAAATAGTTCGCCTTTGATGATGTATCGATAGTAAAAGTCATCTTTTAATCCGATGATCTTCCTCATGAATCTCAAAGCGTCTGAAAAAAAAAATCGAATGATGAAATATTCTCAAAATGGATTCGAACGCCGGGTTAAAGAATCATATACTTACATAAAACTAGGAACTTGTGTTTGGAGTTCATCAGAATTAACACACGTCTCAATAAATCTTTGCTCAAAATGATATTTTTAATTTGATACGTATGATGTTCGACGCAAAAAGTCAACAATTCTAATATCAACGCGAGTAGCTGAACAGTTTGGTAATCATCTCGTATAGGAAAATCGAACAACGTGTTGGCTAGCAGTGGAGCTGCGAAATAAAGAAAAAAAGTAAAATTAATACCTACGTGTTCACTAGGGAAATATTTGCTACTCGTATTCGACTCACCTATTAACAATTGTATGCTATGTTTGTAGAAATATGAAAGAAATTCCGTCTTTTCGCTTTTATTAATAATATGCAACATTGTTTCCGGATCGATTAATATTCTAAGATTGGACATAAGTTGAACGGCGCGCGCTAGTTCCATATCCGTATCGCAAATCAATTGTTCGATAATAACGTTGATCAGCATAGAATCATGATCGTCCGTATTGTTCACTTGAGACAACGTGTATTCTCGAACGACGGACGGAGAAAATTCTGTTATGTACGTTAGCACGTCTAATGAAGCGTTTTTCGTTTGTGGATCGTCGCATGATAGTGTAATTTCTAACGCCGATAAAATACCCAGCGATGATAACGTCTGTAATGAGGAAATAACACAAGTTGAGAGGCTAAGAGCTTCAAAATTTACTCAAATGTAAAGATCTCTACGTACTTTATAGAAGGATTCTTTTCCTTGAGGTTGCAGCGTTTGCGAAAAGTTACAGTACTCTTTTAGAAAGAGTATCAAATCTCTTCGTTTAATGTCCGGAGTACTTTCATCTGTCAACTTGCTTAACAAATCTGGCAAAAATTTTTCGTCTTCCTGTAACAATAAAGTATGTATTGTTTACCTTCATATGTCGATTGATGAATCACATTTATAATAAAATCAACATACTTGAATTAAGGTAACAATTTCCACTTTGTTGAAAAATATAAAACTAGATAGCGCCGATAACATGTTATCCTCGAACATCGAAGGTGCTGGTAATACCACGTCTTGGATATACTGCACTCGATGAGTTTGATGAATTTTCGCCAGTAATTCCGGATTCGTAATGGAAATCACTTCTTTAAACCTGCACCCCCAAAAGAAACAAATAACAAATTAACAAAAACCCTACAAAAATTCGGCTTCCGGAGAAGTCACAACGAAAAAAAGATGTTCTTTTAATTTAACAAATTACTTCGATTCATTCTTAAGGTATTGCCTATGTCTTTTGGGTTCTGGTGACAACGGATCGTATTCTAAGCACCCAATCACGTCGAATATTAATTCATCTGTTACAGAAAAAAAATATTAAAAATTCGCACAAAGATAAATCATATGATAAACTGGAAAACAATCTTTGCATAGTAGAAGGTAATCATTTTCAACGAATATGAAACAGTACATGATAAAGAGCAGCTTGCTCATTGTCTCAACCCAACATTTTAAAAATTTTAAATTGATAACCTGGCGCCATCTATCAAACAATAAACAAATAAATCATAAGGAATTGCATGAATCTAACAGCGCCGATATGTTGATTAATTTATTGCATCATCTTTGCCAAAAATGCACATTCGACTGATAACAATTCTGCTTCAATTCCAGAATCACTATTGCTTTCAAGGTCATACTTAGAGAATATACGTTAATTTATACGCGATAATGAAAAAATTATAATAATTACCTGAAAATAATACTTCAAACAGAGAGTTTCTATTCAATAAAAATATGTTTCGGAAAATATCAAATAAATAATGCAGTCCTTCAATGTTATTGAGATCTTCGCAAATACGGAATAGATTTAGTAATTTTCTAATGTAACTGTCGTTCTCGATGGCTTCTGTTAATTTTTCTTTTCTCACCGCCGATGTTAAACAAGATACTGTTAACTGCAAATATTTATCGAATAAGTTAAATGAATGATTTGAGCCATGAATATCAAACGATTTCCAACTTACTTCTTTAATATCTTCTAAATGGCCGATTTCACAAGGAGGCAATTCGATTGGAGGAGTGGTATCGGACATATCATCGAACCGCTCATCTTCGGATTCTTCGATGATATCTTGTGTAACTTCTACTGATGGATCTTTTCCTTGAACCTAAACAAATGATAAAAATCGAAAAAATTTAAAACATGCTCCTACTGTTTAAATGACGAATGAAACATTCTCAAAAAAATTCCAAAATAAATACTACAAATTTAGAAAAAATTAAAGTTTTGATCTTTCGACTCTGAAGTAGAATAAAAAACTCAATTGATCAACATACCTGACAAATTTTTTCCCATATTTCATCGCAACCTGCTTTTTCTTGAAAACTTAAAGCTAAATCGAAGTTATCACCTTCGGACCAAACGATCAACGTGTCCTAAGATAAAAACGAAAGGTAATAATTTTAACCTATGACACACGTTTCACAATAAACTGACTATCAACTGACCTGCTGCTTTTGATACGCCGTATCTGGTTGTATTTTTGATTCCAATAGAAGAGATCCTAAAACGATAAGCCAATTATTTAATGATCAATTTGTGCGTAAAACGACAAAAAAAATCGCTCAAAATAGAGTACCATCAGTTTCGGCGCGGACTAAAAGGGAAACTCCTTTATGACGATCAAGGTAAGTAGATGATACATGCCCGGTCCCTCTATCATCCCATTGTCTCTCGGGATTCAAGGCATAGAGTTTTACTCGCCGGCGTGTATCTCGTGTATCTGTCATCACACCGCGTTAAGATTATGCAACAAAACTTACGGCCAGTTACATCTGTAAAGAATAACAATTAAATTAGATAACAAAAATACGGATTTTTAACCACGCACGTTGGATTTTCCGTTTTCAGTCACAAATTAATGAAAATAAACAACGATATAATATGCAGTGTACACCTACAGTAAAATAAATTCAATAGATAACGTAAATTTGCATATCCGAACTGAAATTGGGCAAATTTTTTTCTCGAGGTTATAAATTTTGGAAAAATCAATTGGCAATGAAACTGCTTAAAACTCAATCACTATTAACAAATTTACCAGATAAAAATTATAACCGAGCCAAATCATGAATGAAAACAAATTGAATACATAATACTATAAAAGATGATTATTATCAAACATCCAAACATGTGATTTAATGTTGAACAACTGTATTTACTCGGAAAGGCGCTAAAATTGGAAATACGAAAATGTATCATTCATGCAATTCAATGACCTACCTAATTCTTTAAAAGACATGAATTTTGTTTTATTTTCTTCGCTTCCAGTTACTCGCCGACAATATTTGAAACGATTTTTTCAAACTGACAAAACACAATACATTTTTTCGCGAAATATTTATTTACCTAGTACAGATAATTTATACGGAAAATACACATTTCAACTGAAACTTCCACTACATATGATTCAATTTTGACACGAAAACACAATACGCGCAGAAATTAATTAATTAGAAAACGATACAATAAACGCCTATATAAATATAAAAATTTACTCACATCACATAATACATACGCTTTCAATTTACTGCGACCATTTTGAAAACTTTACGCTAGAATCAGAAAGTACAACGTAGAACGGATACTTGTCAGTGGAGAATTCCAAGTCACGTGATTATAATTACTCTGGCATTACGTCATCCACTTATCAGACAAAAATAAATAGGTATCAACTACATATCAATCGCCTTGGTAGGTAGGTATTCAAAACGTTAATCCATCGGTATTTTGAATAGTGACCAATCAGCGATCTGCATTTTTGTAATAGCCAATCACACCGAGTACTGATGGTACTGAGTAGTGTTCAAACGACAAATATTCGAATGCAAATTTGAATTTTACTTACTTTTGCATTTTTTGATTTTTGCATGCACTCAAAATTAAAAAAATTAAATTAAAAATGTTAAGCTTATAGCCTTATACTAGTTAGTAGCTTGTTTTTTTTTTCAAAAAAAAAAAAAATTAATAACCACGTGCATTTTTGTACTCTAATAACAGAACTAAACAGAACGTCGATACGATAGCATCAACATTATTTTTCAACAATGATTTCACGTTCACTTCTGTGAATAAAAATTCAACACGATGCAATTTTAATTTCTTTTTATTGAAGTAATTTGTTTTTAACTTCTGTTATTATCGAAGGATGACAAAATGCATTAATCAAAGATTTTAAATCAGTGGTGTTACATTCAACAAAATTTGAAGTTCCATCCTCAGTTCTTTCTAATTCATCACAAATTGATATCTGTTTCATAATTTTTTTCATATCAACACAAGATATGCGAGGGATAAATTTGTACACGTGAGAATGATGTTCATCCTTCGGAAATTTTTCATCAGATGGAAGAGTTTTCTCTTTCGTATTGACGGCGACAGAACATTGATTTTGACAATATTTCAAAACATCCAATATCACAGAAGTACTTTCCATACTCATCTAGAATAAATGAAAAAACACTCTAAAAAATGTTAAATATTCAAAAATGAATAAGGTACTTCACTGAAGAATCTAAAGATCCATTATATTACTTACTTCGTTAGGATTTAATATAATTTTTTGCTCTTCGAAAGGTAAATCTTGTACAACGGTGCAAATAAAATATCGGACTAGAGCTTCTTCCAACTTCCACTGATTATCATTTTCCTGTTGGACAATTTTTTCATCAACGTCAATTATAGAACTTTTCGAAGTTAACATTTCTTCACATAGTTTTATTACATGAGAAATCCAAGTATTGATACTAATAGCTGTAGTTAAATTTTCAACATAATGCCACCATTTAGCTGGTACAAATAATACATCCCCTGGACCCAAATCTACAACGTAACACTTGTCTATTTTGACACCTAAAACAAACAAAATGTCAAAATAGGTAACGAATTATTAATTCACAGTACTGTAACTATCATTACCAACCTTCTAAATTTCGATAGCATGAAAAATTAATGTTACTGTATACACTAGACTCTTCGTAGGGCACACGCGTTGGTTTTAAACGATTGGTTTCGCTGGGAGGAAATAATAACCATCTTTTTCTGCAAAAAAGTTGACTTTACAAGATTTGAAAATTATATTTTGCAGTCGGAAAATAATTCTCACCTGCCGTACACTTGAGCAACAAGATTATAACCATATGAATCAATATGACATGGTGTATGAGCCCCTGGACTACCAATCCATAATGTAGAATTATCCGCTTTTCTTTCAGGGAATCCTAATTTTGACCACGAAATATCCTACTAATATGAAAACGCTACAATCAGCGGTACTTTCATTTCGTTACTTTTTATTTCACCGCTTACTTCAAATATTTGAATGTTATCCTTGAAAAACTCAGCGATGTGTTTATAATCAAAATACCAAAATTTATTTTTGGTAGCTGATTCATCTGAACAAAAATGTAAAAATTCGGCCATTGTGTGATATTCTGTGTTACATGAACTTTCCCAAAGTGGTTCCTGAAAAAATACGGAATTTTTATTTACACGATAGATCATTATTTTTTCTGTTTTGTAATGAAAAAAATTCTTACTTTGTGACATGATTTTCGACCGCAACGAAAAGGAAATTTTTCTTCTGGGAAAACACTACACCATTTTTCCAGATTCCATGTAACGTAATCCCATTCAACTATTTTGTTAAATATAATAGGTGAATTTGATTTTTCAATTAATTCTCTGTAGCAGTTGCGGTAAGTCATTTCTTCGTTGTGGTTAAAATTTCAAGCAAATAAATGGAAAAATATTTGGAAACCCGGAAAAATTGGAAACAATTTCAAAATTTGACTTTTCTTATCTTTTTTCAATTTTCACAAAGATTCCACAGAAAAACGTAAACAAAACAGAACGAAGTTCAACGGTTATTTATACCTACTTTGTGTTACCTATTTATTTTTATTGATAAAAAAAGAAAAACTGACTGAAAAGTGAAAACTGAAAGGTTTTCTTCGAGCTTGAGTCTTCTTCCCAAGTTTTGTGAGTATTCGCGATTAATTTGTGCATTTTGCAGAGGGAAGACTTTTAGTGAAAAATCAACGCAATTCCTTATGGCTCAAAACTATACTGCTGATCAAACATCACCTTACGAATCTGCTGTTGTGTCAAGTGCCAACATTTCTGACGTTGTCGAATTATCAATGAATCGATTAGAAAGAATGTTAGATTGGTTACTATTTGCTAGAGGTAATGTTATTTATAAACCAACACCTAAAAATGGTACTTCCACAATTTTGAGTGTGAAATTAAAGATGTGGAAATTCGTAAAATTTTCAGAAAATGTCGCTAATTTGAATTTGGACTTGTACTCTACGTTCAAACCACTAGAACCATTGAACCGTGAATCCAACAAGCTAATACAGAACGAAAGTAAAACTACTTGCCCACTTCATCCGGATTGTGACAGAATCACGAATCTTGTAATATCAACCTTGAACAAAATTTCAAACGAGTGATTTTTAAATAAATAATGTATTACAAATAAAAAATTGTATTAACCGTTTTACGAAAATCACAGTTTCTTATGTACGACATAAAACCATAAACATAGGTATTAACATTGACAAAGAGAAAAATATAAATAATACATTTTTAACGATTTTCAAACATTGCTAAGAACATAGGCCACCAGTAAAAAGATGATTATCTGCACTAACTTTCCAAATAAGTTCATTTCCTACAATTAATTCTAAAATCATTCAAGAAGCGTAGCGAATCTAAACTTGAACTGATTTCATGAAATCTCTTTTCAAAATGCAAAAACTTAAACTAAAAAAAAAAAAATCCTTCTTAGAATTAAGAGTGGCGCACGTCATTTTCCATGGGATCTGCACTTTTCAAAATTTTATATACCAATTCAGTTAGCAAAAAACCTTGGAATAATGGTAACGAATAAAAATATTTTTTACGATCATAAATTCAATATTGCAACCTAATTCTTATTTTGCCTTGCTATACAAAAAAAAAAAAAAACACGCTTTTGAAACTTAATTGTTATAGTTGTGGAAAGGTGCGTTGAAAAATAAATCTAAGAATGAGATCTTACTACATAAATACAAACGTACAAATTCTCATCAAAAATTCCCCCAATTTTAAGTATAATAATCCCTGTTCATAACTGAACACATTCCTCCGAAAGTATGAGGACGGACCAATTAAAATAATAAAAGCAAAAAATAGTTCATAAAACGAAGCGAAGTTGATCAGGCGTTTGTTAAATTTTAATCATATAAAATGCTAAATACCAAAAACGAATTATTTTCTCTCCATCGAGTCATAAATGTTCCCTCATAACAACTATTTCCACTCAACAAACATTCATGGTAAGAAAAAAAAACAAAGAAATCAATAACAAAATATAACTTTAGGGAAAAACAGTCCATCGAGTTGATTAATTTACATAATTATGACGTTACTTTTCTTCCTTTCACTTTCACTGGCTTATCTCTGATGGTGCCTTTTTTCCTGGATGAAGTCTGCAACAACAAAAAAATGAAGATAACTCTAGCGACTTCTATAAAGCATATCGACTGCTTAGATGCAGGACCTCTTAACTCACCATTTTTGAAGAAGTCAGGTTTTTGCAGTTTATGGTTGCTGAAGTACCTAAACTACCAGAAAATGCAAAAACCTCACGTTTTCAAAAATGGTGGGTTACGAGGTCCTGCATCTAAGCAGTCGATACCTAGGTGTATATTCAAGAAAAAATACATTTTATAGCAATACACCGTAACTAATAACGGAATAGTACGCCATTTTAAGCAAATTTTTATTCGTATCAATTTTCGTGATAATTTTCACGTAAGTAGTACAATAAAACATAATATCGAGGTTCTACGCAACAAATTATGATCGCGAAAATAACCGCAACAGCGAAAACGAAAAATAGTCAACTTTTTAATAATAATGAAAAAAAAAAAACGCAACGATATATACAGCGCGAAATTTCTGCGAAGAAATGAAAGAAGGAATTAGGTAAAAGAAAATAAAATCAAACAATAACATAGGAAATGAAAACATGTATCGTAAGTCAAATCGCGTATTCATATAGGAAAATATCCAAAAAATGATACATGTGACGAATTAATACTTTAGAGTGAAACTTTTTAATAATCACACATACCTCAAACCACATCCTTGGATGGCTGCCAAAAAGTAATAAAAATTTATATTTACATTAAGCACCTAACCATGTGATCGTTGATCAAGTCGAAAATTAAAAAGCTTTATTTTTCTCTTAAGGCGTACTAATCAAATTAATTTCTGATCCTTAGTCTTTTACCTTCTTTGAAACGAACGAATGCGGTATGCTGATTTTCCTATTTGAAACAGGAATCCGCGGTCTGTTAAATTCGTCCGGCTTCTTCACTCTGCGAATAGTTATACAAAATTTCAATTTTCTATCAAATGTTTTCTGGAGTCAAAAGTTAGAAAACTCATACCTGTAAATTCTAACTAGCCAATGTTCCGTTGTATACGCTTCTTCCAAATACGTTAATTGGAAATTTCTATTCCCTATCACAGCATTTCGTGTACGGTCGAATCCAGCCGGAGACCGATAATCCAACTACGGACGTAAAATAATAAAAACATCTACGCTAAACGTAACCCAACTAAATCATAAAACTTACTTTTAAATCACCGAAGTTGTAATAGCTCAATTTGTACATAAGGCAGTTAAGTAAAACAGGCGAACCTTCGCTATCAATTCTGAATTCTCCTCTTTCGGTAAAGTAATCACCTTCCTTGAATTAAAAAAATACGTTTATCAATGAAAGGAAACGTAATAATGAAATATAACCGATATTCAAACACATACACGAATATCCTTAGGATGTTCGCCTTCAGCTATTCTAACCATCCATAAAAATTTGTTTATATCGTCTCCAGAATATCCGATAACTCCACCAAAGATGACGAGTACATAGTCGACGTCTAATGCGGTCATAATTTTATATGCTTCCGGTTCCGTCGATGCCATAGCTTTTCCAACCTATTACCCAAAATTAAATTCATAAATCACATTTTTTTACCAACAACATATTACAAAACCTACTTACGAGAGCAATATGACTATTATTCCATGTATTATTATCCACCAAGGTGGTACGATTCGCCATTCCAGCTATCTGATATCCGTAATCCCACCAACTCATCACTCTAGCATTTGAGTCAGTATTACGAGACAGCCAGAAATAAGCTTCCCTAAAATCATCTAAAATTTGTCGCGATCTACGAAACCAAATCATTCATTCATTATAAAATCCACGTCACGAGTATAAATTTGTTCAAGTAGATGAAAAATATTTCATACCCGTCGCTCGAGTATGAAGCCAGAACAATGCTGGGACTAGAATAAGCGTTACTGGTAACCCACGTGCAATGAGCAGCGAACAACATCAGCATCAAAACACTCGCTATTATAATGATGCAACGAATATTTACGCCTAAATTGTCGCCTTCGTATCGTAGAGGCGAATCAGAAGTCGACCTGCTTTTTTTTGAGGATCCTTTCGCCTGAGAAAAAATAAAATCAGATTTTTATTCTGAATAAAGTTGATGCGAAATTTTATTAACGGCTACTTACTTTATCTAAGCATAATTTCCTGCGCTCGTTTTCTTCTTCGATTTCTCGTTTCGTGGTTTCTTCTTCTTTCATATGACAGTCGAAAATTAAAGAAAATGCGATTCCGCTTAAAACGCAAACAACCGGGGTCAAAGTTAACATCAAACGTACCATGACACCGGCAAAATATACCGCGCTGATGACGTATAAAACAACTGAAAAATATATTCAGGTCAATAGATTTTTCAACTAAGATCACATTAAACAGTTACATCTCTTGTTTCCGCTTACCGAAAACTCTGGTATCGGTAAGATCTTTCAAACAATACCATAAACCGACCGGAAACATGGAAACTAGCATGTGCAAATCGAAAAAGAACGAAAACCATGTTGTAGGTTGGTGCTCAGACACAGAGGCGATAATAGGAATATGAATTTTCGCATAAGTCGTATCCCACAGCGAGTAAAACCTGTAAAATAATTAAAAAAAACAAAAAAAAAAAACATTTTTACATGGAAATTAATTGATACAACATCGATTATAATTCTTGAGATAAATAAATCGATAACGTATCTAGTCTAAGACTCTATAAGGAAATGATTTTAGAATATCCGAGCTTATCAAACAAATTCAAATGAGAATAATCGACATCGACATGAAATTTCTAAAACCTGTTCAACGCTTATTTTTGTTTACCGATGTGAAATAATGAGAACATTTATCAAGTAAGAAAACAGGTGTTGTACTGAATAATTAGAATGCGCAAATGACTAAACAAACACGTAACACAATACCTTCCGCTCCACGGGGCAACAACTCCGCTGTACGTGAGAATGACGACAGTTAAAAATACACCTGATGCCGCTGCAACCATTCCCAGCTTGAATAAAAACGTAAATTCGGCTTTTGTTATTTTCGAACTGAGATATTTTAAAGCTGAAACTGCGATCATCAATACAAATACGCCTACAACACAAATTAAGATTAGTTTGAAATTTCCTTTCAAGTGCCATAAATTATCGACTCGTATCAACCTAAAGCAGCCATATGCTCGCTTGTTCTTATAGGCTGGAATCCGACGAAGGGAATCTGCATGCTCATCACTAATCCTACAATATAGAATACCGTATAACTGATGAAAAGTCGATGCGAGTAACGCCCCATTAATAATAGCACGAAAACGTGTAAAGGAATAAGATTGGTGATGAAGACGTAACCTCCCCATGCTGAAACCTAGAAATTATCAAATTAGTACTAGAAACATTTGCTACTTAGACCTACTCAACTTACCATATAAAAATACGATAATGCCGTCAAAACTGACCAAAATATAGAACCAGTGCTAACAGATTTAACCTAAAAAGCCAATAATTATGATAAAGACTCTCAGCAGCGCTATATCTATCGATAATTCTAATTCATACCCATAAATAATAGGTGAATTGGAGTGCAAAAATAGCAATTCCTTCATTATCATAACTTCCAGCCACAGATCGGCTAATGTAACCCGGTACGATAGCAATAAAACAGGCGGCAAACAATCCGGCGCCTTCAGACCATAATTCTTTGGTTAAAAAGTACGTAGCGATAGAAGTAAATCCACTGCAAAATAGACATAATCACAACAAATTTTTAGTAAACTTATAATTACAAGCGAAAAATTAATACCTGAAAACGGGAGCTAAGAACACGCATATATCCCTAATATGTATAGGAATATTTAGCGAATGCAAAATGTAGTGAATACTTCCGGATGTAATCATCAAACCAGGATATACAGTACCACCGACGATTCTTCCCAGCGGATACCAAGCTCTTTCATCGAACCAATTGAGGAATTTATAAAATCCATGTTCAACCATGTAAGCTGTCGCTCTGTAATTAAACCTATAACATAGGAGGTGTCAGCTAGAAATTGTAGGAGAATAAAAAATAACGAATTAGTAAATATTACCAAGGATCAAATTCATGAATGATACTTTCAAATCGGATGACAGCAAAGAGCCGGGAAGAAAATCCGGCGACCCAAGCAAGCGCTAGGATTACGAAAATGATTAATTTCCTCCATCCTGCACTGTTGTCAATGAAATTGTCCCACATTATGCAGGTGACGATACTTTAATCACGTAATAATAATTAACGATGGAAAATTCATATACGATTTATGAAAACTCCATCCGTTTTTCAAACATTTTTGTAACGTCAACGCGAAGCGAATTTTCATCCAACAAGAGAGAGACGAATGTAATCAAGCACGTTATACCGCCAACTGCGCATGCGCCAATTTAAAACTAAACTAACCATTCGAAAAACGAAACGTTTCGACTTGGTTTCGACGTTTCCATAGAAAATAATGGCCGAATAGTCAGTTGTGGTAAGAAAACAAACAATAATCTTTTCCTTGGATTTTCCACAGATGGCACAGATTCGTCAAATTTTGGAAAATTATTGGAAAATCAATTCGGCCATCTACTTCGATTTGATTGGCTGGGAGAAATTTTCCTTCATTTTCACTGGCGATGTTTCTTGAGCTTTCAACTATCGCCGCATCTGCTTCTTATCTTTTCTCTTGAAATAAACAAAACACTCTAATCATGGATCAATTTGGAAGTTTGGATGTCTTGAAGAATGATAAATTCCGTCTGAAATATTAAGTAAGTTCTCGTGTCTCTCAGCGAAAGTTGACGCGTAGTCACGTATAATTTTTTTTTTTCATTTTCCGAATGTAAAACAAAACTTTTTTTTTTAGTTTTTAATCTTGTATCGAGGCATTACTCTGTACCAAGAATTTGTGAAAAACTGAATTCATGTCCTATGAGTTACGTAGTACAGATGAAAACATGATAAAAAGTATTACATTATGGAGGTAAAAGATATACTCTGCAATACCGAGGTGGAAAATCAATCAAAAATTTCAGTCGTTCCTCGAATAATCACTTCACAATGCCACTCCTCTAATAAAGGAGCCATCGACTGGTAATTTCGATAATTTAGATAGAACTTTTAGGTCATATGTGATCTAACTTACTTTTTTACAGGGGTTGGCATGGTTTATTAGCTTACGCTGCTCAGTGTAACGTCGTAATCGTAGATACGAAAAATGTACGGCAAGTGCAGTGCCTAGCTCGACATAAAACACCTATAAAAAAGGTTTGTATGAGAGATTTCGGGCCTTTCATCTCCTTTCGAACTAATTATTTTTCTTTTTAGATTCTTTGGAGTCCAATCAGAGAAGATGACGACGCTTTGAATTTGAGTCTAGTTTCTGCCGATGTAAGTGGTTGTATCGGATTTTGGAACGTTAAAGATGCGAAATTGGTTTCGTTTGTTCAAGAAGGCAATAAACCTGTTTTAGGTATTTTGAAAACCTTAACTCTACCGCTCATATAATTTTTCATTTCTAATGTAATTAAATTTTGTAGCTATCGAATGGGTTCCCAGGATAAATAAAGATGATCATCTTTATCTCGCTGCTTTACATTCCCCTTATAGTTTAGTCATTTGGAATGTAAATAAAGGTTGGAAAGAATGGAAAAAAAGTTTTACCGATGTCTTGTCTACCTTTAGTTTTGATCCTTTTGACGGAACGAAATTAGCTTGTGAGTATTTCAATTTTAAATTCGATGTTTCTTTGTATTATGTTCTATACGTGGTTACATTATTGTAGTTCTTTGCCCCGATTGTATATTGTTCGTCGATGAATTCTCCGTTTCGAAAATTCCTTCAACAAATGGTCGAAAATTTTATATCTCGAGCCCACGATTAACTGAAGAAAATCTAAGAACTAGAGACAGGCTTAAAAAACTGATGCGAGGATTAGTGGTGGGTGAAAACAAACCCAGGTTAGTGATAGTAGCATTATTTGAAAACTATTACTAGCAGTCGAGTTTAATTTTTTTCCTTCAATTTTTTAGACCTGAAGATACTATGACCATATCAGAATGCCTACAGTTGACTTATCATCGATCTTTGAGAAACCATATAATATTATTATATCAAAGAGACATATTATTAATCGATCTACATATCAACATGACCGTGGGAGTAATATCAATTGACAAATCCGCATCACCTCTTTTACAAGTAGGCCACCGTTGTATTTTTATTATGAATTTTTGTTGAATTACTAAACATGGTTCCATTTCAACAGATAATTTCATGCAACCAAAGAGATATTTTATATTGCCTTCACGAATCCGGTAATGTTAGCGTTCGAGTTCGCAGAAGAAGTAATTCAACTTTCATGATGGCTTCACCTTTTGATACACCTTTGGATCCTGCCAGCAAATTAGGTATTTAGTTATTAATTTCGATTTTCTTGTTGAAAACAAAATAAGCATTCGTCATTGTTATTTTGCACTAGATACCCTCCCTCCCGCCTTCTCTGAGAAATTTCTCTGGTACGATTATCGCTGTCAAAGTGAGCCGGTTCGACAAGTGAAAGGAATGAAAATTTTGAGCATTGCAGCGTGTCCAATTACCGAAAAGCAAATCTGTAAGTAAAATTTTATAATGCCATGAAAATAATCTGTATTACTATGTAAGTAATATGAATTCCGTTTAATAGGTTTGGTGTTGAATACAGGAAGATTGGTATTCTTAGAAGTAGAAAAAACTAATGAAAATCATGGCGGTGAGAAGAAAAAAAATAATCGTTTATTGAGTGACGTATTTCCACCTTCTACTTCTGTTAGTGGTATTCAGTTTTTAAAACATGTTCTATCAGCTTCTCAATAATCATTTTTATCGTTCGAATTTCAGGACAAACTGAGTATGCCGGCAAATTTAAGAATTATTACACACAAAATTCTGAGCAATTTTAACTGGCCTATTACCGTGGTGAAAAAATGTCCTGCTGATATGATGAGAAACACTACGAACAGTTTGATAGAAAATATCAATTATTTGGCTATCGGTACCAGCGCTGGTCATATATTATTTTACAATGTTCTCACTGGTTCTATATGTAAAGAGTTTTCCGTCCATAATAATCTTGTTAGGTAGATAACTATATTAGTTTTTCTTTTTTATAAAATATTTTTCTATACATATTAATAATGATTTTTTTTTTTGTAGGGGAATTGAATGGTGTGATATATCTCACGTGCTGTCTTGGTCACAAACTGACGTGGGTGGGCATAAGGTTAAGAACGAATTATACGTTACAAATATTACCAATGGACAATACCGTTCTATACGAACTAATATTGGGGCTGAAAGTCCTATCGAGTCAATTCGTGTTTCACCTTTAAAGTGAGCTTTGAGCTTTTCGTCTTTATTCGTCAAAAATATGCGTGTATTAATTTAAAAACTCGTCTATTCAACAGGCAATATTTTGTTATTATTAAAAAAGATGGTAAATTGGAACTTTGGAATTTAAAGAAATTGTCCTTTGTTAGAAGTATGCCTGATAAGTTTCCTGTGGTTAAAGCGTTGGTAGGCTGAGTTTTTCTATATATATATATTATTAGTTTATTTCGTTATGAGGAATCTAATCGATTTTTCGCGTAGGATTGGTCGCCGATTTATAATCCGAAAAGTCGCAGAAAATCGGAAGACAAAAGTAAGTGTTCTATCTTATTAAAAAGTTCTATTTCTAAAGGATATTTATTTGTTTACTTCGTTTCAGGTGATGTGTCATCGCCGTCATCTACGAGAGAGCATTTGGTTTTTTGTGATGCAGATTGCATGCTTTACCATTTTTCAGTTGATAATAATTCTTTACAAGATGGAATTAAAATTCCACCCGAAGTAAGTGGAAAACAAATTCGTACATATTGTACAATTGACACAATTTTCAAGTGTTTGATATTTTGTTTTCAATTTAGAATCTAGTTGCTCCGATTACGTCTTTAGCTTTCAAAAGTAATAAAATTATTCAAGCGGATATCGAAGGTCAATTGAACATTTGGGACTTGAAAGAACAAGCATCCCGAGTTGTCAATACGAATCGAACTTGCATATCAAAAATAAGATTTTCGCCAGGGAAAGGCAATTTGAAACTCCTAATTTTATTTGTAGATGGTGGAGTTGATTTGTACGATTTAAAACAAGTAATCATTCAACCACTTCAACAATGATTTTTTTTCAGTGATTTAAATCTAATACCATTTTGTTTCGAAATTTGTAGATTGCTTCTGAAAGAACAGCTCAGTTGAAGTGCCCAAAGGATATAGTCAAAGTGACGGATATAGATTGGGCAACTTCCTACGCTCCTATACTGGTTACCGAAGATGGATGCATTTTAATCACAGATATTCACTTTCAAAATTATTTTTCTCCTTTAATGGACTATTCTTTCGAAGGTAATAATGGTTTCTCCGATTATGTAAATATTTCAATTTATTATTCTAATTTCATTAATTTACAGTTCCTGTTAAATGTCCTGGATTAATACCTAGTCATTTGATTACTGTGGTTCACGCTTGGTTTTCTATGCAAGAAAGTGAAAATGCAAGAAATGCTATATTTTTGTCGCAAGTTTTTAACAAAGGTAGTAAAAAATCAACAAGTCGGAAAATTAAATCAAATTTGAATATTTACGTAGGTACTTTTGTTACAGAAGTCAAGCAACAAATTGACTCTTTGCCTGTAAATGAGTTGAGTGATTGTACCATGGGCGTGGCAGAGAGAAGTTTATTAATGGCTGTTTTTTTGGGAATGCTGAACGATTTGAAATTTTGGACAGTAGCGTTATATTATTTGCGAGCTTCCGCCTTTAATCCTACAAGGTAAAACTATATAGTACTGACAAATTTTAAAACATTGTACCTTTATATATTTTTGTTCTACCGAAATAATTTATCATGTTGTAGTGAAAACGAACCTGAAGATAGTGGGAATAAATTTATCAATACTTATCTTTCTCTGCAACCTTTAGATACCTCTTATGATTACCTTTGTGATCGATATACATTCCAGGTACCTAAATCAAATTGTGTAATTATTTTAAAAATCTTCCAATTTTAAATGGAAAATAATTTTTGTAGAAATTACAATTGGAACAAGTTGAATTGCACGAATGGAAACGAGGCGATTACCAGCACACTCAACGTGTAATCGAAAGGTTAATCTTACTCGGTGAAATGGATCGAGCGGTGCAATTGCTATTGGAAACTGATTTTAATATTTCAAATTATTACGCCGATGCTATCAAGTAAGTTAGAAAGTTGGACAGAAAAAGTATTTTTGAATTTAGACATTTAAATTGAAAATTTAATTACAGAGCGTGTCTTTTGGCTACAATACAAACAGGCACCGGAAGTGCTCAAAGCACAATAAAATTAGTAGCTACCAATTTCATAGCTAATGGTAAAATCTGGGAAGGTAAGTTGACATTTTTTCATTTAACACCTCTCGAAAGACACGACTGATTTACTTCATTTACGTATTTTAGGTGTACAGTTACTTTGCCTCATTGGAAAAGGAGTCGATGCCTGCAGATATTTATTATCGTACGGTTTATGTAGCTCAGCGATGTGGTTAGCCAAAGCTACGCTCCCATTTGACGATACAATCGATGTGGTTAAAAAATGTGCCTTGCATTTTAAAAATCAAGGAGATTGGGTAATTGAAGATATTTTCGTGGCCGGTAACTTGGCAAAATTTTCATAGTTGAAATGAGCTACCCTCTAGAAAATTCTGAAAATGCAAAAATTAATAAAATTTCCTCTCTTTAAAAAAAAAAAAAAAATTGTTTGAATCCTTTTAGAAAGAAAATCCTAAATCTATCTTAGCACTTTCTTTGAATAAAAAAATTACATAAAAAAACAATTGAATACACATTATTAATTTTTGTACTCGTATAAAATAATATTTTTTCTTAATTTCTTAGAGAAAAAAAAATTCTGAAATTCTTTGAAGAATTTTTTTTCAGTTTCTTTTGAAAAAGAAATCTTTTATTTTTATGTACTCGCACAAAATGTTTGTTTTTCTGAATCATATACCTCTTATTTTCTAGACAAAAAAATCATTTATTCGAAAAAAAGTATTTTATTTTTTTTTCAATTCAAATAGATAAGTATTTCTAAGAAAAATCCGTTAAATAAAAAAAATAAGTTTTTTTTGGAATTAAATTTTTTTGTGGGGGGGGGGATAAAAAATTTGATTTATTTCTTGGGAAATATTTTTCAACTTTTTTAATTTTCAGTGTTTTTAGAATAAAAAATTTTCCTGATTTTTTTGTAGGTAATAAAAAAAATGAAATAAACAAGTTTTGATTTTTTGTAATTTATTTTTTTGAAATATTTTTTTTTTCAATTTTTTTGAAATAAAAATAGCTTTTATTATAATAAAAAACTACTTTTTTGGGGGAAAAAAGTTATATATTCCAAAAAAAATCAACCATTTTTGAATTTTAATTTTTTTAAAATTGAAAAATGTTACAAATTTTTGAAATAAAAATTTTTCAAATTTTTTTTTGAGTAAAAAATTTTAATTTTTAGAAATTGGGTTATGAAGAAAAAAAATCGATATAAAAAATTGCAATTTTGATTTCTCAGTTTTTTCGCAATAAAAATTATTTTCAAATAGGTAGATTTTTTTTTAATTTTCGAAATAAATTTTTTTTCAACTTCGTTATCTTTTAGATTAAAACTTTTTTTTTTTATGTAAAGATTAATTTTTGAATGAAACAAAAAATCATTTTTTTGGCGTCAAATTTTTTAAAATTCTTTTGAAATGATTATAATATTTTTTGATATTTAATTTTTTGGTGGAGTAAAATAATCTCTTTAATTTTTATGCAGAAATATCTCTATTTCTTTGAAGCATAAAATAATTCTCATATTCAACGGAAAAATTTCATGCTGCCGGCCTCGTATTTTTTTCGTAAGAAATTCAATTCTGGCAAATATTTATTCAATGTGTTGCTTTCTTTTCAGCCTGGAGCTGTTTTAATCTTAATGTCGCAATTTCAATGGGAATCTGCTCTGGAGATATTATTACAATATAGTCAATTTGAGAAAGCAGCGCTCTTATTATCGTCGTGCAGAAATTTCAATATCACTATCAATGATGATATCCTTTTTGAATATTAATAGATCTTGATTAACATAATTATATTTCACCATAACTTGTTCGAAAATATTTATAAAATTTTCCTTAATTCGCGGCTTTACAGTTGAGCATACAGACTGAAAATAAATTCGTCAATTTGCTGGAAAAGTACGTACCTCTTGTAACTTCGATTTCAACTTCCAAATATTCGTAATATATTTTTTTTAATGTTTCAATTTTCAGGTACAATTTATCGGCAAAATAAGTAAATCCTGCGGATAATTCGTTACCATAGCGTTATAGCGTTACTTTTATACTTTTAATAAAATAATACTATATAATTTTACGAAAACATTTATTTAATAAAAACAAAAAAGAGAGAAGAAAAAAAAGAAAAAAAAAATGAAACAAATGGATGGGTAAAATGAAAAAAAGAAAAAGAAATCTTAAATAGGAAAATGGAAAGCATTTCGATGGGTCGAATATTTTAATAGAATAATAATAATAACCGATATGAAGAAGCAGAGAATTTTCAAACGTTCAATGTATCATAGGTATTAATCCAACACTGGCAGTGGATAATTGCCGGTACTGGCAGTGAAAAACATCCGTTTTCGTAATACTATTCGTAATTGATTTGCAATACTTTACATCGCCCTTATTGCGATATTCGTCCTTAAGACGGTTAAAATTACAAAGGTTAACAAATTTGTTAAAATTAATAAAAACTAAATTACAAAATCAAGCTACATTATCACCATTGAAGATCACAAATTAACAATTACTCGTTTAAAATTCATCAGGTACGATTGTACTGCGTAAATGGCACCGAAATGGAACCTAGCAGTTTTATTATCGAACAACCGTTTACCTCGCTTCTGCGTTTTCATTTGGTTTCACTATTTGATAGGTAATTAAGTACTCGGGATAAGCCTGAAATGAAAACGATATCGTTTTAAAAAACTGAATGGTCATAACCGTACGAATACGAATTAGATCAAGATGATACGTACTTGTTCTCCTCTATAGACCACATATTCTGGGAAATTCAGCCCACCTGCGCTAGGTCGTCCCATTACAGAATGATGACCCGGAGGAGCGTGGGCCATTTTAATTGCATTAAACTGTAGGAATGATTTTCCCAACGTGACTCGACAAAGTAATAAATGCCTGTG
The DNA here is from genome assembly GCA_900050545.1 of Trionymus perrisii. NCBI lineage: Eukaryota > Metazoa > Arthropoda > Insecta > Hemiptera > Pseudococcidae > Trionymus > Trionymus perrisii. The sequence goes on along the minus strand of FIZV01035157.1, from coordinate 24,925 downwards.
GCATAAATAGCACGATCTGTCTTTATGCGTAGGACATCCAGTACCGCCTCCTATACCGTATACGTATTGGTTACTTTTGGACGAATGTTCGGCGAAATAGATACCTTGAAATGAAATATACGTTAGTACAGTGCAAATATTGGCAACGTTGAATATTCGAGGGTTCGTTTACCTGCGCCGAACATTCCACCTATGTAAGCGTGACGTTCGTCGAAACCTTTTTGGACGATGGCGTTTATAAACGGTGATCCGTGGAATAACATTCGTTCATTGGGTTGATTGGTATTTTCTTCGGCAACCTCGGCTCGCCGGTGACAATATCGGTCCCATAATTTTTTATTTTGCACTTTTTGTATCTACATGATAAAAAACGTAGATAATTTCCAGCATTCTCTTTGCCATATTTCGATTTTAAAAATCGAAGTACTTACTCTGATAACATTATAACAACTAAATATACCGCCCGATTGGCCATTATCACGATGCTCCCTTATAGTAGATTGAAGCTCGGCTTCGACGGTAATAAATTCCTTATTATCTCGTAATAGATCGATCAACAATGTACCAGCGTTAGGACCAAACGAGGAACTTCCTACAGAATCGGTAGAAATTTGAGTAAATATTTTTCCATTCTTATAAAGGTATTTCTATAACGTACCAGTTTGAGAGATGAGTTTTTCTATGCCTTTGATGAGTTTATGCCTGTAACCATAGGCACTGACACCGATTTGTTTTAAATCTTCGTGTCCCATTTCGGCCAATATATCTAAAGTAATTTGTTCTCTTTCGAATAGATCCATTAAATGATCTAAACCCAAGCTGTAATCGAAAAACAATATTAGTTCTGGTCTGAGATAATATTATCGGTGAAAAAAGCAGTTACCAACCTATTTAAAAATGCAGGAATGGTAGCAACGCAGGAAGTATTTTGAGGAACATTTTCACTGTTACAGGCAGGAGCTGAACATCCATCGCCTCGAAACGACGGGACAGGTAACGATACAGATGCACCGGAGGGCATAACGACCGTTTCGTTTTGTTGTAAAACGACGGTAGGTATTTGTACTACAGGGGCTTCATCGTGCGAAGCCATCGCGTCTTGTAATAAAGATCGTACGTCGTCGGCGGTGGCGAGATCCAAAGGAGTTTGATTTTCTTGATTTCTCATAAATGGATCCGCTCCATGAGCCAACTATTAAAATACATTTGGAAATGATGAATCTATCTAGCAACCTAATAACGTATTTCGCATTGAAATAACGTACCAATAATGCGCTCAACTGGGTTCGACCTTTTTGCGCGGCTTCGTGCAGTGGAGTAAATCCCCACTTATCAGTAGCGTTAACAGCGGTGTTGTATTTAATGAGTAACGCTGCGATATCCAAATGACCGTACGAAGAAGCATTATGCAAAGGTATCAACCCTCCTTTATCCTGGGCATTCACATCGGCGCCGTTTTCCAATAAATACTCGGCAACGTCCAAATTATTATACCCGGCTGAAAAAAATGAAACTTGGCAAAACATTCGAAATGCTAAGTTGAATAAAAAACAATCAGTTTAACCAACCAGCTAAATGCAACGGTGTAGAATTACGTCCTTGCAAATCTCTGCAATTCATGTTCTCGGCTGTTAGTAATCTTTGTAAACGAGCTAAATTTCCTTTTTTAGCGGCATCCAAGAGAGCAGCATTACCACGCAAAAGGTCAGCGACATCTTGATCGCCTTCCTTCACCAAATCCAAAGGAGTGGCTCCATCTCGATTTTTCTTGCTAGGATCAGCTCCGTGCTGAAGGAAAAAAAATTAAATTAAAGTAATTCCAAAACAGGTTTACCAAAAAAAAGTTGATACGAACTTGAAGTAATAATTTCACGATGTCATATTTGCCTTTGGCTGCCGCTTCATGTAGTGGAGTAAATTTCCATAAATCGGCTACATTCACGTTGGCTCCGTGTTTTACCAGCATTTCAGTAACTTCGTAATGACCGTAAGAGCAAGCGTTATGTAACGGTACCAATCCCCTGGAAAGATGAATTTTGAAATTGTAAATATTTTCGTGGCAAAGATTAGAATTTTTAGTTAATGAATTACCCTTTATCTTTAGCATGAACATCAGCTCCTTTAGATAAAAGATATTCAACAACTGCAACGCGATTGTAACCGGCAGCAAAATGCAATGGAGTTGAATGTCTGAAATAGGGAACCAATAAGACGTGATACTTCATTACACAATATTAATCAGTGATAATGAACTTTACTACCTTCCGTCGAGATCTCTACAATTTACGATGTGAGGATAGGTGGTTAACAGTCTTTTAACTTGATCACAGTCGCCAGATTTTGAAGCTTCTAATAGTTGGGTTTCTAAATCAATGACAGCAGGAGGTGCTAAAAAAGACGAATGTAATTATGCACAATTAGTACAACGAAATGACAGAGTGTGCCTACGTAACATGTTCAAGTTACCTTGTAATATCGATTTGATATTATCACTTGCTAACTGCATAGCAGTAAAACCTTGTATGGATACAATGGACGTATCTACATTGTAAGTTAGAAGGATATGACAAGCTTGGGCATTATCGTCACGAGCACATCTGTGCAGAGCTACAGAGCAAAAAAATGCTTTAAAATACAGAATTACGTCGATGGTAAAATCCATTCATACAAACCTGTTTGTCCAAAAGCATCTAATGAGTTTACTTTGGCTCCCATTCGAAGTAAAGAGTCCATGAGATCATAGTGAGACATATCGCAAGCAATATGCAGAGGAGTTAAGAATTCTTTGTTCTTTTCATTTAAATGAGCGCTTTTCCTGACTAAAATTTCTAATACTTGTTTTCGTTTTGGATACGGCGAAGCAGCAACCACATGCTATAAACGGAGAAGACAAAAATTAATTTTCAGATTTAAAATGAACTAAATTACTTTATTATTGTTGATAACGCTTACCAAAGGCGTGTTACCAGTATAAGGATGTTTAAAATTAACTACGTCAGAAGATATGTATTTTTTTACTCTGGCTGGATCTGCTATTCTGCAGGCGTCCAGAAGGCAGTGACCTTTATATTCGACTGAGAATCAAAACACGATTTAATAAATTAACTTTTCACACAATCACCGAGTCGAATGATGAAATCAAACTTACGAGATAATTTCTCTTGTAGTTCTCTCGTAGGTGCAACATCGATAGCTGATTTGGAATGACAGTTGAGTAAAGTGGGATCGGCTCCTTCGCTCAAAAGCAATGAACAAACTTCTACTCGAGATTTAGACGCTGCTTCATGAAGCGGAGTAAATTGCCATAAATCCATGGCATTTACATTTGCTCCGTGCTTAATCAGCATTTCGGTTACTTCGAAATGACCGTAAGAACAAGCGTTGTGTAAAGGTACCAATCCACTGAAACAAATGTATGATTAGAATATTAACATAATGGATTTTTTTTATTATAAGTATAACTTACCCTTTATCTTTTGCATGAACGTCAGCTCCATGCTGCAATAATAACTGTACTACTCGGATACGATTATATCCAGCTGCTAAATGTAAAGGAGTCGATCTACGACCGTCACTAGCGTGACAATTTACATTCAATGGATTCAATAAAGCCGTTAATTTATCCTCTGCTCCAGACCTGGCAGCTTCTAATACTTCTTCTTTGCGGTATTCGCCACTGAGGACAGCTCGAGTACCAGCTTCGGCAAGGTCTAAGGCGGTTTTTCCCTCAGTGGTACGAATATTAATGTCTGCGCCATGTTGCAATAACGCTGCAATATGGGTAAAATTAATACCAATCGTTGATAGCTATTTAGCAGTTAATACAGTTGAATTATATACCAATGCAAACTTCAGCTTTTCCTTTCAACGCAGCTTCGTGCAGAGGTGTGAAGTTCCAGTTATCACGAACGTTAGGATTAGCTCCAGCTTCGAGCAGAAGTCTTACAACATCAGCATGACCAAAGGAACAAGCATTATGAATAGGATGAAGACCACCATCATCACGAGCTTGAATTTGAGCTCCAGCAGATAATAAAAATTCAACTACGTCTCTTCTTCCGTAACCTAACAAAAGATTATGTAATTATTAATGGTAGAAGTGTATGATCTGATTATCAAAAGAATGAAATTAACCTGCTGCAAAATGTAAAGGAGTAGATTTCCGTCCTGCAGTATCACGAGCATTCACTGTCTGAGATGTTACCAGTTTTTTCACTTTGGCTAGATCGCCAGACTTACAGGCTTCGAAGAGTTCTCGTAGTGGATCATTGTTTGTGGTGATTGATAAAATATCGCTCGAAGTAGAGTACAATGGTCTTCGATTCATAATGTCAGCTGGGCAGATAATAACTCATGACTTAATGTAAAACTAGAAAATAATTCGCGGAATTCCTTAAATTTAATAAACTAGGGCCATCGACTTTCGACCATTACATAAATTAAAATCACTTATTTACGTTTATGGGGAACAAAAAAAAACACTTTTTTTTTGACAACTCTGTCAGTTCAACCAACTCAACAAATCCTACACGATTTCTCAGAGTCGCCTAATGAAAGAAACTAAATTTCTCTTTTTGCCTTTTGATTGTACAATGAAAAAAATGATTCGATCGATTTTATACCGCTCTCGCCATAAACCATAAACGCAGTTCGTCTTTTCTTTTTTCATTTCAAGGAGATAGATTTTTTCTTCTCAATTTTTTGGATAAATCATAAAATACGGTATAAGTACTAAGTAGCTTGTAAATCTGAAGTAACCCGGGTTCGGGTGCTTGAATTGAATTACATTTTAGTTACCTATCTAATTAAAAAATGAAATGAGCTGCGCCCTAGAAAACCCCGAGGCCGAAAATGCAAATATTAAATGCACGCCACCTACTGAAAATCTCAATTTTTTGAGGAAAGATGAAATCTCTAAATTGTTTTAAAATAAAAATATTTTACCTACAATTAATTTTTGACGAAAAAATCTCGATTGTTTATTTAGGAGAAAAAAATAATTCTGAATTTTCTTGGAGTGAAAAATCTTTCCCTTTTTTAAAATACCTAATAAAAAAGTTAAAATAATTCCTCAATTTTTTGAGAAATAAAATCTTTTATTTTTTTTGGAAAAAACGCCAGTAAAGTTTTTAAAAACTATTTTGGAATAAAAAAAACCTCAAATTTTATTAAAATAAAGATCTATCTATTCTATAGGTACTCGTTATTACATATTTAATTTTTTATTTTTAATAAACATGCTTTGTAACTTTTTTAAACAAAATGCTTTCAATTTTTTTGAAATTTATGAGAAAAACTCAATTTTTTGGATTAAAAAAATTGGTAAGAAAATTTCTTCATTTTTCGGAACTGAGAGTGAGAAAAAAACTTTTAAAAAATAAATAAATCTTGACTGTCTTGTCTACTTGATTTTTTTTCTTAAAACATTGTAATTTTTTTGAAGAAAAAAAAATTCTTGATTTTTTTTAAGTAGAAGTTGACTTAATTTTTTAAAGTTGAAAAAATTCTAATTTTTTGGAGAAAGTAATAGCATACTTTTTTTACGAAAAAAAAAAAAAAAAAAGTGTACCTACCTATTATATTTTAATGGGTCAAAATTTATGTTTCATTTTTCATTTACAGTTTTTGACTTCGACAGGTTTCGACAGTTCGACTTTATTAATCAAAGTGTTTTTAACCAATCTTGAACAAAAATTGTCACGAAGAAATTAATAATTTCGGTTACCGTTAGGCAAATCGATGCAATTCGATGATTTGTCACAATTTCTTCTTAATATAAGTAAGGAACTATAGTCCCCGATTGATAACAATATCTGAATTCACCGTACCCAGCTCGTACTTGGACGTACTAGAACAGGCCTATATGTGTAAAATAGGTAAAAAAATTATAATATTTTTTTTTAGAAAAAACTTTCATTTTTTATTTAAGTTTTTCTGAAAAAAAATCATTCAATTTTTTGGAGGAATAAAAATTTTATTTTTTAGCGGGAAAAGTCTCTCAATTGTTCCGGAGAGAAACATCTTAGTTTTTGGAATAAAAAATTTCTTGATTTCTTCGAAGTAAAAAAAAAATTTTTTGATCATTTCAATTTTTTTGGAGGAAGAAATCTTTTATTGTTTTGGAATAACAAATCTTTACGTTTATCGGAATAAGATATAGGTATAATCACTTAGGTAATTTCTTTGTAATAAAAAACTTTTTAGATTTTTTTAGTTTTTGGAAGTAAAAGTATTTTTGAATTTTCACTTTTGCTGTAAGGTAGAAAAAAAATCATAATTTGAGCATAGCTCCTCTTCGACTTCGAAAAAGAAATGGTTGATGATTTTGATGTTTATAGGATCACTAAACCTTCGATTTTATCCGATTAGCCGATTTTTTAATTTAAGCTAACTAGCTTGTTCTCAAAGTGTTCTCAATTACGCATCGTTCTCAATTAGGTGCATTGACCTTAATACCTAATGACAATTTCCAAAAATTTTTGGAACAAAAAACCCAATTTTTTGTCTTAATTTCTTTTTATTAAAAAAATCTTTCAATTTTTTTGAAGTGAAGAAATTTCTACAATTTTTTCTCAATAAAAAATAATTACTTTCAATTTTATTTCGATCGAAGTAGAATTTTGAAATAAGAAAATCTCTGAATTTCTCTTCTCTTTTTTTTTGTGGTAAAAAAAATTCTAATTTTTTGTAGTCATAATGTTTTGGAATTATGATAATAGTTACCTATTTTAACTTTTTTGGAACAGGAAATTTTCTTAATTTTTTTGGAATAAAAAAATTTCCTAAAATCTCTGCATTTTTCTTTTCTCGAGACCATCTCTTTGGGGAAAAATCGAGCTAAATTGAAAACAAATTCAAGTTACGTTCTTGTAAATGCATCTACAATTTTGATTTGTAGTATAATTAAATTTTCATCGACTATCGCGCAATGCCTCATACCCATAAATATCTTTTTTTGAGAAGCGAAAATAGTCAAATACCCGAAATGTACATACAATAGCCACCAAACTGGTAAGTTTTTGTAGAAAAATGTGTCATTTTTCATGCAATTATCACCTTAGTGTGCATTAATAATTTTCCTATGAACAACGTTTCGCAAATTTGAAGATTCATTCATTACAAGGTTTTTATGTGACAAAATGGAAGGTCCGTTTGATTAACACATCGATTACGATTACTAATATTGACAAGGCGCAAACTACTTTAAGAAATGTTCGTCAATAATTAGCATGTATCACTTACATTTCAATTAATGTTGTTTGATTTTGTGTAGGTTAGGTAGTAGGTACCTACTACCTACTTACTGTACACTATCTCATCGTCGATTCTTTGAAATCGTAATTTTTGATACAGCAATCACAAGTTTTACTTACTTATTTATTCTAATTTGAAAAAGATTTCTGATTCTGGAATATTCTAATTACCTCGTACAGCACATAGCGGGTTGGACACTCGTCCAATGAGGGACACTTTTGAGTATAATAAATTACCCTAAATGTTGCTCTTAAGTAGTACGTAACTGTACATACGTATACCTTGGGATGTATTTTGTATCTCGATTGAAGTGGCCGGTAAACACGTAAAATGCGTTAGGTCAAATCTAGTTTTGCTCGAAGATGCTGCGTGCGAGATCACAATGTTATAGGCCTACGTTTTTTTTTTTCAAAGGATTAATGACCTTCATTTGAATAACTGCATCATTTTGTTGTTGAGTGCATTACCCTCCTACTTCTCCAAAAGAAGCACATTCTTTACGTAAGCCTTGCTACTCAAGCCTTGGACTTCATTATCGGTCATGTATTAAAAAATAAGCGGAAACTCGACGTATCCCATTATAGGTGAATTTTTCGTCGTCAGATTCACTACCTACTTTGTAAGTATCAGTTGATGATATCTATCGTGATCGCGAGTCGGTGAATTGATATTGAAAAAAAGTAACAGTAAAGATGGTAAGTGCATTATTCGTATTTTATAAGGCATTTTTTAAATTAATTAAATTGCAATCGAATTTTTGGCTCGTTCGTAATAATTACCTACATATACATTTTTTTTCTTTTTTTTTAACTTATTAGATGACTATTGAAATTTTTTGAAAACGGTTCAGATATTTAATAATCCGAATGTGCGAATGGATTTTTTTAATTTTATGGAACTTTCAACTGCCTACTCTGTGTTTTTTAGCTTGATTTACACATCTCCCTGAAATTATTGCACTTGATTCAGTGCGAGGCTGTATCTAATTTGCAATTTTTCATTTTTTGAATCGAATTCACGAGTCAATTTTTTTCCTATATTTAAGTAGTTATAGGTCGATATGGCTGGAATTTGCCTTGAGGAACCAACCCTTATATCCAATTACCTAACTTCAACATAATTTCGAATTTTTTTTGACTAAGTCATAATTTCCCCAACAATTCCTCAAATATATAAATAGTCCATTGAAAAAAAAAATATATCACCATTACCTATCTAGTATTTTTTTATTTTTCATTTAAAGGTATCCAGTCGTTTGGTGGTATTAACAACTTTACTATGCGTTGCATACGCCTACCCTGCGAATTATGGAAAAAACTTTCCCATTGGCAGAGACTTGAATACGGCTGAAACGATATGGGATATATTTAATCAAGGAGGAAGAGGATATAGCGGATGGGGCACTGGAGTTCAATCTAATCCTGTCATAGCAAGTCCTTATAGTTTAACTAGCTATCCTGCCAGTTATAGTGCTTATCCTACCTATGCAACCTATGGAAATAACTATTATGGAAAATATCCTTCGGTTGGATCAGTCGGCTCAGTAGGCTCAGTAGGCTCAGTATATCCTGGTTATGCCAATTCATTCCCAACTTATGAAAATTACGCTATTCACGGAGGCCATGGATTTGGGAAATATGGAAAATACTAAGTACATAGGTAGATATCGTTAAAACCAAAAATCGTATTTTAAGATTCCCCCCTCCCCAATTTTTTAATAATTTTCATCAACGTGACCGTCATATGTTTTACAAAAAACTATACCCTCCGTGCGTATTTTTTTATAAGTACTTATTTAATTTAACTTACTCTTTTACCATGTATAATATCAACGATGAAAATTAATAAATTTTTTTATTTAATTTGTATACACGCGTATATTGTACTTACTTTGGGGTACCTGTGTTTGTGTTATCGTATGACATTTTAATTCGATCAATTTTAGTAATTCACCGGAACAATTTGAACATTGATAAGCTAATAAAAGCTATTACTTTTGTGTTATAGGCCTATTCGCGGTATTAAATCATTACTAAGTAGGTATTCGTGAAATCATCAATGTGAAAGTGTGAAATGAGAAAATTATACCTATTTTATTCTTGAAAGAAGAGTATTGCTTCGATAAGATGAACAGGATCTAACGTACCGGACTACTCAACAACTCAGTGTTTTATTATCATTTAACACAATTGAGTACCTAATTATACTTTGTAGAAAATTGGATTTTTTAATGACGAAAACACTTTTTTTGTTATAAAAAACCACCTCGATTCGTACAAGTAAGTATGTACCTACTTAGGCATTTCATTTAATCCTATAATTATATATACAGTAGCGTATTTGATGGGGGAGCCGTGGAAGTCCGACATCTCTCCAAATTTCCAAAGAATTTAAATATTTTGAAGTAGGTAGATATAAAAAATGAAATTTTAAAAACGTAAAAGTAGTTCAAAAATTCTGCGAGATATTTTTAGAGAAATTTCAAAAATTTGAACTTTCAAACAGTTTACAAATTATAGAAATTAGAAAATAAATTGAAATTTAAGTGAAAGTTTTTGTTTTTTGATTTGTTCTTTTTTTCAGGTGCTTCATTAGAGCTCTAGTTTTATGATTCTCTTGATATATTTTGGAGGTAGGTGGGCGGGGGAGAGGATGATTTTTTAAATATCGCTTTAAAAAAATAAAATTTATGCATTACTGAAAATTTGACAATTTTTGAAAATTTACAATTTCGGAAAATTAATTGGATGATTAAAAATTAGCAATTTTTAAAAATTTGAGAATTTTGGAAAAATTTAAATTTTTGATATATGAAAATTTTGCAACTTTTGAAAAATCAATAATTTTAGTGAATTAGAAAATTTCATAAAATTCAATGATTTTTGGAAATTTGACATTTTTTGAAAATTAGAATTTAACAATTTGGCAATTTCGGGAAAAAATTAAATTTTTAAAAATTCATTAAGTAATTTATGAAAAATTTTCAGTTTCTCAAAATTTTGCAATTTTCTGAAAAATTGATAATTTTAGTGAATTAGAAAATTTTATCAAATTCAACAATTTTGGGAAATTTGAAATTTTGAAAAATTATTGGATCAATGAAAATTTGTATATTTTTGCGCCCACCGCCGGTGGCCAGCAAGGGGTGATCGACCGTACGGTAATATTGCGTTTAATTTTCAAGGGGTTAGGTTTTTGGCGTTTTTGGTGTTGAAAAAATAAAATCATTTCTGCGCCAGGAGCAATTACTCGGACACTTTTCTTCAAACTTTCTAAACGTTGTACCAAACTTTTTTAAATTTTGAAATGTTTCAGATGTGTGACACAATATGAGCAATATTACGCGCAATATATTAATCTCAACTTATTCCAGAAAAGATCCCTTTTGTAAGGACGAAAAATCTTATTTTTTTTAGAAACAATTCTAATTTTTACTCTCAATTTTTTTTGTAAAAATCTCAACTTTTTTAGAGAAAAAATTTCTGAATTTTCTTGGATAGGCTAAAGTAGGCTTTGATTGCCTATAGTGAAAATATTTTCTAAATTTTTGGAGAAAATTACAGGAAAATACCACTCAATTTTCTTTAGCAAAAAATTTCTCCATTTTTTTATTATTTTTTAAATCCTTTTTTTAATAAAAAAAAATCTCAATTTATCTAAGTAGATAAAATAAAAAAAAACTCATTTTTCTTTTAATAAAAAAATCTATTTTTTTAATAGGTAGGTAGGTGATAAAATTCTCTTTTTTTTATACTTACATAAATTTGAAAAAAAGAGACGTGGAGCAGGAAATTTTTTGATTTTCTTCTCTAAAAAAAATCTTTCAATTTTTTTTCGAGTGAAGAAACCTTCATTTTTATGAGTGAAAAGAAATCTCTTTGATTTTTTGGAGGGAAAATCGCTCATTTTTTAGGATTTTTTTTCGATTTTTTTTTTTTTTTGGAATAAAGCGATTTCTTATTTCTTGGGAAACTCTTTAATTTTTTTGTAGAAGAAAAATCATCCTTTGAAAAAAATCGAGCTACGTCCTAGAAAACTCCAAGTTGTCTAATGAAAGATGGAATAAGACTTGTGTTTTTTAATGGGTTTTAAATTTAAATTTCATTTATCTTCATACCGATCAATTATAGATACAGCTTTCAATTTAAAACTTGGTTATTAATAAATAGTTAATCAAAATATTATAAGATTAGAAAGATATACGTATGTATACTGTATAGGTATCTGAAAATTTTATTATGAGGTAGGTAGTAGGTACTAGGAAGGTAGGTAGGTACTAGGTACTGGTGTAGAATGCTGTAAGGTGTTGAGCTTAACAACAGTATCAACATCGTTAAACACGTTACTTACAAGTTGTAATCGAAGAAAGGCAGAAGAAGGGTAAACTTGTTAGCTGTTAACTAAAATATCGCATCGTTTTTTCGTAAACGAATAGATATGAATACTTAAGTTACCTAATTGACACCATAGATATAAATAACAAACCTTGATTGGAAGCTTCTATTGAAATTGTGTAGAAAAGTTGGTCGCCATAGAGAAATTTTTTTTTAGGGGTTGAAGTCTTTGAAGCACTTTCCTCAAGGCTTACAATGAAATAAAAGCTTAAAATCGAAGCAAGGAAGCATAAAGTCATTGGAACTAAACTTTTTTCTGTTCACAATTTCACATTCACTTAATTGCATATGAACCTCTAATTTTGTATTATTTCTTTTCACCACCTAAATTCTTCTTTTAAATTTTGGAGACGCAAGCCTCAAAAACTTGTTAATTCAAAAAAATTGTAGAGAAATAAATGTTATGCTAAAATACAACACTGATACGACGCTGATAACACGAAAAGCTATCTGCTGAAAACGCTAGCAAAAATTACAAGGTTAATTTTTCATTTTAAGCAAGTTTTTAGGTACTTCAAAGCTTTTCGATTCGAAATTTGAAAAATGCGAGCTTCTCTTTCGGTTTCATAGAATTAATTTCATGTATTATGGTTTCTAGTCTTCATTACTGAAACTTCGTACAAATTCATTATAGTAAGTTGGTATTTGATATGTGAACATCGTTATGTAATTTTTCTTCGTATAAAGGTCATTCTTATTATTCATTTTAAAATTATTGAAATCATTTTTAACTCAATCGCGTCTTCGTATGCATTTATGTAGTACTTAATTGGAATTACGTGGATACATTTTTTCATTGTGATTTTATTTTTCAGTAATTATTTTCAAATAAATATAAATATGGTGCTATCGGCGAGAATTTTTTCGCGTATTGTTGGTTCGTATGATTTGAAATTATTTCCTAAAACACTTTCCTAGTTTACTTTAAATTCGTATTTCTTTCAGGCCAACACTTGAGTAATGTAAGATACAATAGTAACGTATATTCCGCCACAAGGCCGAATTTGAAACTCACTGCCAGTACTAAGGTTATTTGCCAAGGATTCACCGGTAAACAAGGTACTTTCCATAGCAAGCAAGCTTTGGAATATGGTACTAAAGTTGTCGGCGGAGTTTCTCCTGGAAAAGGTGGTAAAACTCATTTAGACCTTCCCGTATTTAATTCCGTCAGAGAGGTAATTTGAAACTATTTGAAAGAATTTTATTAATAGCTACATTTTTTTTTTTTAGATAAATAACGTCCTTTGAACTTGAATTATCTCATGCTGACAATATTTGTTTACATGTTTTCATTTTAAAATTACGTTAATCGTTTATCAATACGAATTCTTTTCGGCTAGGCGAAAGATGCGACCGGTGCGGACGCCACAGTTATATATGTACCTCCTGGTGGAGCGGCTAAAGCAATCATTGAAGCTATCGAAGCTGAAATGCCTTTAATTGTATGTATTACCGAAGGTATACCGCAACAGGATATGGTCAAAGTGAAACACATATTAGTTAGACAAAATAAATCGAGATTGATTGGCCCAAATTGCCCCGGTATTATCGCTCCCGAACAAGTATGCATTTTTTCCAGATAATCCGTTAGTTGGAGTAAAAAATGAATTATGCAACTTGGATGTTGATCTGTTCTAGTGTAAAATCGGTATAATGCCTGGTCACGTGCATCAGAAAGGAGTTATTGGTATTGTTTCACGGTCAGGTACTTTAACTTATGAAGCAGTGCACCAGACAACGCAGGTTGGTGATTAACCCCAGTCACGCGAATTTAATTACTACTTGTATGCAAGTTGAATTTAAATTACAGGTAGGATTAGGACAAACACTATGTGTCGGTATTGGTGGTGATCCATTCAATGGTACCGATTTCATTGATTGCTTAGAAGTATTTTTACAAGATCCAGAAACCAAGGGTATCATTTTGATTGGAGAGATTGGTGGCGTGGCCGAAGAAAACGCAGCTGAATATTTAATACAAAATAATTCAGTAAGGCTCTTTTTTTGCACTTAATGCTACTAAATGTTTCATCGTTACAATATTTGATTTTTCTTTAGGGTACTAATGCTAAACCGGTGGTTTCATTTATTGCTGGATTAACAGCCCCTCCTGGAAGACGTATGGGTCACGCTGGAGCTATTATTTCTGGCGGAAAAGGAGGAGCCCAAGATAAAATTAACGCTTTAGAAAAAGTAAACCTATATAATATTGAATTTAAATCTAGTTGTTGAGCTTTGTTTACATTTAAAAAAAAATTATTTTAGGCTGGAGTTGTTGTTACGAGGAGTCCTGCTCAAATGGGTACAGAATTGTTGAAATTTATGCGACAGAAAAATCTCGCTTAAAGAACATTGGTTGTTATTGTTTTACCGCGTCGGGATTATTCTTTAAGATTTATTTCTCTTCACCGGAACAACTTGCACACCGCGTTTTGTACTTTTTATTTCATATAAATTTTCATTTGTTTGTTTTGTTGATTTTGAGTGCTTTTTGGAAGTATTACTCGTATTAATAAAAATACTTATATAAATACCTACTATAGTTGAAAAAAATCAGAATATAAATATTGTCATATTTTTTCTTCTTTTCATAACGGTCATAAAAAATTTTCATTCGAAAAATATGAAAATTCAAGTTTTCTAAAATGAAAAAAATAATACTCGACTTTAAAATCATTCGAATAAATTATATTCAATGAAATCATTATAAAAACCTCATTACAACGGCTCTAATACAAAAAGAGAGGAGAAAAACACGCGTAAGCTTAATACATAAAATGTCAATATTAAGCGCCGAAATTACAATGGTGTGTGTTTCTAAACAAGAAATCTGATTATCAAATTTATTAGTAAACTACAATAATATGTATATATTTATGTAAAAAGAGCGGAAAAAATTAAGAACTAGAAAAAGAAAGATTTAAAAATTAGAAGCGAAAAATAAGGCCATTCAAATTAAACGTATCTTCTTCAAAATGAAAAATAAAATACAACAAAAACGAATGGTGAAAATCAATCATCGTAATAAATGATTATATCGAATTGTTTCTCAAATTATGAAAAACCTACTTAAAATGCCGTTTCGAATTTCGATATCGCACCTGGACACACTCGTTGCAATGAAAAAGAAAATCATTTGGTAGTCCGTTGCTAAATTCTTCAATAATGTTCTTTCACTCTTCCACCGTCGCCTTCGGAAACGAAACGTTTGCGACCTCTAGAAAAATTCGAAACATGATTCGCTTAGTTATGTACGTATACCTGATTGGGGAACTAATTGTGTCACCTTTGCGATTAAAAATAAAACGACCGTCTAAAAACATAAACTATGTCATTTAACATCGACGACGCAGGCACTCGAATTACGCGCAAGCGCATAATATTCACCATCCATCGTAATAAAATTTAAAATTTAATGGCACATTCGTGTGTAAACATTCGAATTTTTTTTGTTGGTTTACGTACTTTGTTATTGGCATTTTCTTAACTACGTCTTCGGAGACGAAACCAGCCTTGTGGCACTTCTCTACAAATCTCTCCAACACGGTGTAAGCCAAAGGAACATCAATCACGATATCCGGCATGTCTTCGAATACGCGCAAAAATCCCTGGGTTGAAATAAATTTAATAATTTCAAAACTTTTCTAAAATGTAATTAACACCAGAGCAGAAATCACGCTTACTCTCTGCATCATGTCTGGAGTAACGATAATCGCATCGGATAAGGATTTCAATAACGTACACATATTATCTTCGACTTCTTGGTTCAAAGACTCCAGCGTCAAGACAACCGCCTAAATTGAGCAAAAAAATCGGATTTTTATTCGATAAAAGCCTTGAATGAACCAATGTAGTTCAGATTACTCACTTCGTAAACTAATTCGTGATAGAAATGAGGCACTTCTAAGGCGACCAAACAACGAGTAGCTTCTTGTATATCACCGGATGATAAATACTCTTCCAATAACAAATTCATCTGTCGAATTAGAGTTTTAACGGGTCTCAGACCACCACCAATACCCCAAACGTTATCCAATCGATATAATGCAAGTTCAGATGATAATAATGTATCCGCTCGATTCAACGCCTCCCTACAAAAAATCAATACATTTATCATTTTCGTACGAGATGCATTCAAAGTACAAATTATTATTAGATAAATTACCTCGCGTAATCATTATCGATTTTTTCTTTGAATACACTCACTGCTTTGGGTGGCATACAAGCGTCGGCAATCGCACGAGCTATAAAATTACCTAATAGGACAGAAGCTTCTGGACAATCCAAAATTAGATCAGGTAAATTCGACAACAACATCTGAAACGCTGAAAATCGCCATCAAGTATAAATGAAACTTGTCAGTTATACATATTTCTTAATTGGCTAATTATAAAAATGATACGAGTCTTATTCTTCGATCAACAAAATGCATTTCACTTTTATATGTTAATTATCTCCGTAATGTGGAAACGACCGATTAATTAGATAACGAAGTCGATCACTTGTAAACAATACGTAACACACCTTCAATATTACTCAAAATTAACTCAAGACTCAGGTATCATTAACAAAATAATCGTTTGATCTATTACAATATTTTGAAAGTAATGAACTATCAACAATTTTCCATTCAATTTTAATTTAAATGAAAGGCATCAATTAGGAGCAAAATATACGTGTTTTGCTGACAAAAGATTTTTCTGGAAATGAAACATTTTATAGGCATTGTTACTTCTTGAACATCCGAATCGATTGAGCAGCGTAGCGTAGTATCATTATGTAATAACAGATTTATTTAACAAAACATTCGGTCAAGTACCTGTTATCATTTCTTTTGCTTTAACAATTCGTACAGTAAGATCAGATAATAAAACTGAAGTCATTTCGCGGTGCGACGGTTTATGGTCTAAAGCTGATTCAATAGCGTATAACGGAATCTGTAGCCAAAAAAAATGAAATTTTACAAAAAATTTGCAAAAACGACTAAAATTACAGTTTTTAATTAGATCAGGGTATATTGAAACGATAAAATATCAGTATTGTTACCGATGTGCATTTATGATTGTGATGACCTGATAAACGAAGTTTCTATTTGGATATTAGGTGATAAACGTAAAGTTGATACGCGTAAATAAAAACGATTAGATAAGAATAATGTCAGTTGCCTACCGGCGTTGTTAACATGCGTTCTTATTCGCTGAGAGAACGAAGCGTCGATAAGAAACGCATAAAATGTTAAAACATGCCGAAAAACACGTAAGCGTTGAAATGTACCATTCTCTCAAGTTACTTAATTATCCAAAAGTTGTTACCAAGTGTTTCTTGGAATTGCAGTTCAACTCGTCGATAGAAATAAGCGCTTCGTCACAATCGCCGTGTTCATAGTATTCCAAAATTATCAACTCCAAGTTTTTCTAGAAAAAAACGCTGCGTTGTTGAAATCGTATTCGAATTATACAAAACTTAACACGTATTTAGTTTACCTTCAGTTCTTCGTCACTCAATTCAGGAATTATACATTTCAGTTCAATATCTCCATTATCTAACGCATCGCTATCGTAATTTGGATCGTTTCTGTCTACTTCTTCAACACCATCAGATTCGGAGCCTAATTTACCCCAAACACCTTTACCTCCGGCACCACCTGTGTGCACAAGGATCGCATGAAAACTACTACTTTTTCCTCTCCAACTGACAATCTCGCAGCGTACCTTTTTTCGGAAGCCCTCTCCGGAAGCCGTTTCGTGGTTTTCGTGAGTTCTTCCAGTAACGTGTATGCACCAACGTGCCGTTATTAGTTGTTTCTTTGGAATGTTGCTTTAGGAGTCTTTTAGCCTTTCTTTTCACTCGTTGATCGACAGCAATGACGCCAATTTTAGTCATATGATCGGTAGTCGAGACTGAATCAATGTCACCGTTTGCAAACGTTGACACGCCATCAGTAACGGTTTCACTTTCGGAATCCATCATTTTCAGTATACCCGGTGTAACTTAATAAATAAGACCTATAAAAGTTTCAATTTTTAGATCTACCTACGAGTGTAATAATACTAAGATGAAACATGCGTTGAATTCTTATGTGTTAAACGATAACGATATGAATAATTAATAATTAAATGTGCATAAATTCGAATTTGTAAGCAAAATCACCTTACTATACCTTGAAATTTGCTCGCAAAACTTAACTGCGCATATAATCGTACAAACAACGTGAACGTGAGTCGCCGCTAAAAAACTTTCAATTCAATGGTACGAAAAGGTAGTGTAGTGTTGGTAAAAGGGAAATTTTATACACAAAATACAGCGTCGTTTACGTCCTCACACAATGAAACACACGCAAATTCAATCGGAAGAGATACGCATACAGCTGGTGGAGATGTAAACAAGAAACAAGCTTAGTAAATAAATATGTCACCGCATTGCCAACTTCAAGGTCATAACATAAAATTTTCCTTTTTATGTGAATTCAGAGTTACCAATTTTTATATTTAGTCGTAAGATTATGTGAAAATGCACATTGGTCTTTAATTTTAAATTTCCCTTTTATCGGGATTTGAAAAAAATGATCGTATATTTTTCTTTTCTTTGTATTTTCGAAATGAAATTTTATTAAGACCTACTCTACTAGTAAATGCCTTAATTTCAAATTATTCTTGTTATGTTGTTCAAAATCAAAGTGTTATTTTCTTGGTTTTTGCCAATAAACATAAAACAAGAGAAAAGAGTAAATAAAAAGTTTTAAAAGCTCCAACTTTAACACGTCTTCTGCTGCTCTCTGGTAACGGTGACTAAAAGAAGAAAATTAAACTTGAAAAAAATGAAAATTGAAAATTGAAATAGAATGATCATTATTTTGGGAAAGGGTTAAATTTTTAAAACATCTAAACATTTCTTTATCGTTTTGCATGTGGATTTGTACTAAAATGTTAGTTCACTTGTTCACTTATTTTGTTGATTTTTAAAAAGTTTACCTATACACGGCTATACTACGTATAGCCAGGTAATTTATTGGATGCTGGATGGATAGTTTGGTACCAATAATTAAATTTTCAAAATCATTTTCTACTTCTACTCTATAAGCAAAAGCAATGTATTTCATTTTTCTTATTTTTGGTAAAATTAATAAAATTTTAAAATGTAGGTATGCCTTATCTATGGTAGGGACTAGCTAGCATCGTACAGAAATAATAGGTTTAGGGTGAATTCTTGATTGAATGTCTGAATAATGAGGAAGGAAATGAACTATCTTCAGATAGGTAACTCGATAATTATTAAAAACATTTTTCAAAATGTTCAAAAAAATAATAAAAACAAAACTTGTAGCGAAAAGTTTTCTTCGTGCTACTACTTTCTGATTCTGTTGAGTGTTGACCAGAATACTTTATTGAAGATTTCAATGACTGAAGTTGAATCGACTTTTTCTAAGCGGGTATTGTAATGCCTGCTTACGAATAGGATATTAATGAACACTATGTTTGTTTACCACCATTTTCATTGCAATCTTTCGATTGCATTGGTCTAAAATGAATAAATTTGTTCACGGATTTCAAGACCATCCTATGATGATGAACGAGAACACCGAACACGTTTGGTTATTGAATTTTTTTTATCAGAACCAGACTTACACAGGTAACTACTTAGTACTTACCTATCTGCTTATTCAATTTTTAAAACCTCAGCGAATTGAAAAATTTGAAATTTTTTGTATTTAAAATTCATTAGCTAGGTATTTTCTATTTTGTAACCAAAATCATTTTATAATGTAATCGAGGAGCCTGGATACTTATCAGTTGTAATGTTAAAAAGCACACGACATGAGACAACAATATGTAATATAATTGTGCTTTTCATTTTTTATGTATCTTATGGTTACGGGCACCTAGTAAACCAAAATTTTATACAAAATGAAATACTCCTGTTATGTAGGAACAAATATTTTAAGGAGACTAACTAAGCACATAATATGACATATAAGTAGGTAGGTAGGTATGAAATAGTAAGTATATTACTTCAAAGAGGGAGGAAAAGTAGATTCTTGACGAGTGCGAGGTTTGTGACCTGAGCGAAGCGAGAGTAACAATTCACACGAGTCGAGAATCATTTTTTCCTCTCATTTGAAGTATGTTTTTTTTCTTAACGTGGGAGAAAAACGCGCATTTTACACTCGCGCGATTAGCAAGAGGGAGGAGAAGTGGCGTTTTACTCCCGCAGTAACGAAAAACAATTTGATTCGTTTTGTTTTAATTAACTACTAATTTATTTCAGTTTATTTTTAGCTTACCTTTTGTGATGAATAAAAGACGTAATCTTGAATCACGATAAAACACAACACAAGAAAATTCGAAATAATACCTCTCGGCTATAGTTGCGGTAGCGCCGTAGCGGTAAGGTTCCTTCGTCTGATTCCATTGTACCCCTCATCCCTCTTTTTTTAACACTGCCAAAATGGATAATATTTAATTCAATTATTAAAAATTAGAGGCGATAGAGGGATAAAATTGAAATTTTTGTAACAACCAAAATCATTTCTAGGATCATTTGAAAATATTTTCAATTGCCCCCTCCCTCTCCCAACCCCAATCTTGCTTTTTTGCCTAATAGCCTAATGCTGCAAAACTTGGTAATTAGTTAATAAAAATTTGGTATTACGTTGTGATTGCGGAAAAAATGGGTCACATCCACCACACATCCACCAGCGGAATCGGAAATTCATGATTTATTGGGATCTCGTCTTTCGTCTCGTGTAGTTTCCCATTCCCGAGTTTCGCTGGAGAGGGCCGGGGGGACTCCGCGAATTTTTATCAATGTTGAGTGGTGTTGTTTTCACTTTTTCAGTTCATGCATCTGCATCTAAATTGCATCGTTCATCACCTGTGCTTATTTTTAATTTCCTCAAATTTTAAATTTTGCAAAATCAATACATTACTGTTTATACCTTAATTTGCGATCTACATTGTTACCTACTAGTATGTACTTTATTGCAACTTTATTGCAAGATCATTATCACTTACCAGTAAGCATTTCTAATTGAAGTTTCGAAATGAATTTCATTTATCGGAAACGATAAGAATAAAATTCCTGATAAATTTTTTTCGTTGCATCTTTTGCGAATTAATCGCTATGATGATTCTGTTAATTAATGTTAGCACTTTTGGCATTCGTAATGAAGATTGTTTAGAACCGCTGTGCGATAGAAGCACGGTTCTCAGCATTTCTTGAAGTTTGGGTGCGTAGTATACCAATATACATATTACTTAAAAGTTTATACTAAAATTTTTTTAGACTTGTACTTTTTTCTTCAAATTTTAGTTTCCTGTTGACAGTGAATTTCGCTTAAAAGTACAGAATGGGATAATCGTACAAATTTCCAGTGACTCGACGAATAAATTATTATAAACAAGATAGGGAACAATTGATGTGCGGAATACTTGAATTTAAGATAAAATAATGAATTAACATCTTCAAGTAGGCTGCAATTTTACCTGACTCAAGTATTGATATTTTCGCAATGTGCTACAATTTAGTCTTCTTTTTCTTTTTCAGCGATTAGCCAGTTAAGATGCGAGTGAAAAAGAAATCTTTATTTTTCAGCGCTGTTTTCTTCATATCTACTTACATCGTATTATATTACCTCTACAATAATAACTTTCTTAGAAGACACGATAAGGTAAAATAGTAATTTAATTGAATACTCGTGCACTGATATTTATCAAATTTTGTTTAATTTTTACAAATGTTTTAGGCTGCAAGCAGACTGTTTATTGCTTTAGTAAGTGTCACACGTCGATTATGATCTGGAAACTTTGTTATTTGTTATATTTTTTATTACAGAACCAATCTCATGCACGTTCACGATCACATCATATAGATTCGGACTCAAAATGTGAACCGCTTGGTTCACATTCGTCGGCAGATATCCAGGTTTTTCTTATTAGCCATTCTATTTTATCATTGGCGAAAAAATACTCTGAAGTTCTTTTTTTCTTCTAGATGTTCAATGTTTACAAAGAATTGAAATTCGATAATGTGGATGGTGGTGTCTGGAAACAAGGCTGGAATATCCAAGTTGATATAAAAAGATGGAATTCTAACAACAAGTTAAAAGTATTCGTTGTTCCCCACTCACACAACGACCCTGGCTGGATAAAGACATTCCAACATTATTATGAAACACAGACTAGATTCATCTTTAATAATATGATCGATAAATTGATGGAAAACCCAAAGCGTAAATTTATTTGGGCTGAGATTTCATTTCTCTCTTTATGGTGGAATGAAGTTTCGGAAATTAAGCGAAAGAGATTTAAAGCGTAAGCATTCCATTAGCTTTCACTTGAACGCTATGCATAGAAAACTTTCAAAATATCGTTTTTTTTTTGTTGTTTTTTTTTAAAAATTAGATTGGTCGATAACGGACAAATTGAAATTGTTACGGGTGGCTGGGTAATGACTGATGAAGCAAATTCTCATTATTATTCTATAATTCAACAACTCACCCACGGTCATCAATGGTTGAGCGAAAATTTACAAATCGCACCGAAGTAATAATCGCCAATTTCATTATTTCAATTACCTATATTATAAGACTCTAATTTGAAAATTTTATAGACGGAGCTGGTCTATTGATCCTTTTGGTGTATCGCCGACGATGCCATTTTTATTGAAACATTTCGGTTTGGAATCATTGGTAATTCAAAGGACACATTACGCAGTGAAGAAGTACTTGGCGAAACGTAAACAGCTCGAATTCCAGTGGCGTCAGATCTGGGGTTAGCAATTTAAATGAAGGTTAAATCCTATCATTAGAAAAGTCATCAACATGATTCTTACAGATTCCGCTGGTAAACACGATTTTTTCACACATATGATGCCCTTCTACAGTTACGACATTCCGCATACCTGCGGTCCAGATCCATCAGTTTGTTGTCAGTTTGACTTCAAACGAATGCCGCAATTTGGTATTACGTGCCCTTGGAAAAAATACCCTCAAATGATAAATGAGAAAAATATTGCATTCAGGTAAATGCAAAAATTTATTAATTCTTTGTTTAAAAAACAGTCATTTATTCTGATATTAATATTTGTTTCTAGAGCCGAGTTATTACTTGATCAATATCGCAAGAAAGCAGAACTTTATAATACTAATGTACTCTTGGTTCCCCTTGGTGACGATTTTAGATATGATGTTTTAGCTGAATGGGACTTTCAATATCGAAATTACGAAAAACTTTTTGCGTATATGAATAGAAATCCTTCGCTTTATGTCGAGGTAGATTTTTAAATTATTATAAACGGTAATTAAAAAATCAAAGACGTAATAAATTATATTTTAAGGCTAAATTTGGAACATTGGAAGACTATTTCAAAGCTTTGGAAAACGAAAGGGCAACCGAGCGGTTCCCCAGTTTACAAGGTGATTTTTTCACTTATGCTGACCGCGACGTTTATTACTGGAGCGGATATTTTACCTCGAGACCTTATTATAAGCGAATGGATCGAGAATTAATGTTCTACTTAAGGTACATTATGCGTTATTTTACGATATCTCATTATATTTAGTAATTGAAATGACCATTTTTAAAATCAGGAGTGCTGAAATACTACACGCTATAGCGTGGAAGAGCGCCCCATTGAGCGATTCGAAATGGTTATTATCAGATTCAACGCAATTTTTGAATATATTGAGACAAGCGCGTGCTAGTTTGAGTTTATTCCAACACCATGATGGTATCACCGGAACGGCCAAAGATCATGTAGTGAATGATTACGCTCATAAGTTCGTGAATTTTGATTTTTACTAATTACTTCGATGCTACTTTTAAAAAAACAATGTATTCCGATTATTCTAAGGTTACAAGAAGGAATGAGTGGGACGGAGAACGTAATGCAGCAGGCATTATACTTTATATTAAATCCAAATAAGGTAATAATTATTTTACCTTGATATAACAAGTTTATATTCGCATTAAAATAAAATTTCTGGTCATTTCAGGATACTAGTCAACGTGATGCGGAAACAGTTTACTTCGAGTTGAAAGAACCCAAAAAAACACCCTCGAATGATCGTAAATATAAAATGATCAGTTTAACTGTCGACGACTTCTTGCGACGAGTGGTTGTTTTCAATTCCTTATCGTGGCATCGTGTCGAAATACTTAATCTTAAAATTGATAATCATCAATTTATCGAAGTATATTTGTCTTCTTGATAACTCCCTTTCCTTCAGTGACAATAGTCATTCGCTAAATTTTCTTCACGTTGTTTTAGGTAATCGACGAGAATGATAAACCAGTCCCGTATCAGATTAATCCTTTCTGCGAAATAAATGATCACGGTAGTGAGTGTTATTTATTGCATTTCAAAGTTGACGTCAGACCTTTAGAAATCAAGACATATTTTATTAGATACAATCCCGAAGTATCGAACGAGTATGTATTTAAATCTATAATATTTGTGTTATGAAAACAAAATTTATATTCAAGTTTTTAACAGCTTGAATTTGGCTTCGCTGAAAGTCATGAATGCATTCACCATCTCGAATGATTTGGAACGTGTTCGGGAATTCATCAAAGATAGACCTGCGGCGTCAGAATTCTCTATAGAAAATGATAAATTATCTATAGCGTTTAGACCCGAAGGTTTGATAAAAGCGGTAACCCTGAAAAATAGCGATTTCACTGTACCAGTTCATCTACATTTCATAAAGTTGGTATAATTTTTTTTGTCGATGGTTCAACAATGAATCTAATACTTCTACTATTTTGATTTCTTTTAGATATTCTTGTCTGCATGAGAGCCGAGTAATGTGCGGCGCATATTTATTTATACCGGAGGGCGATGCTAGAGACATTGATTGTTCAAATCCTATAGTCAAGATAATTGAAGGAAAGCTGATGTCCAGTGTTATTACTTATTGTGATTATGTGATTCACGTTGTGAATATTTTCAACGCTGTTGGTGAGTTAGTTTATTTATTTAATTAAAAATGTGCGATGAATTGAGTATTTTGTTGAATTATAGGACCTGAAGAATATAGCGTTGAAATACTAAACCTAGTCGATATAAGAACTGAAAGAAATTTTGAAATTGGTATGAAAATTTCAACAAATGTAAAAAATGATGGTATATTCTACACTGACCTAAATGGTTTCCAGGTTAGAAAACAAATCGAATAAAAAATCCTTTTTATATTTTCTGTGGAAAAATCTTTTTTTTTTTTTTTTTTTTTTTTAGATTATTAAACGACAGTATTTGAAAAAATTACCACTTCAACCCAA
>FIZV01035139.1:0-13166 GCA_900050545.1 Trionymus perrisii | reverse complement strand
TCTTTTTTTTTTTTAAAAAAAAAAAAAAAAAAAAAAAAAAAGGGTGATTTTTGGATTGTCAGACATTTTGAAACTTGAAATAATTTCAGAAAAGTCTGACCTATTCACAAAAAAAAATTGATCTGCAATATTTTAAAATTTTTTCCCGTTGTGTGCCAAGGCAAAGACATGAACGTGTCTTAAAGTTTGAATGACTTTTAGATATTTTGTCAGACATGCTGAAATTTAAAATTTGAATATACTTTATCAAACTTTCAGATCCACGTATTAATGTTGAGAAAACAATCCTATACTACCCTGTTAATTTTCTTAATTTACCTGTATAACAATTTGATTTTGAATGATTTTTATGGTGAAAAATTATTTCGCAGGTCAGATTTAGGACCCGGCAGTAGCGATGGAATCGTGGGAGGTCCTCGAACTCCGCAACAAATTGCTGCCCAAAAACGCCTGCAACAAACTCAAGCACAAGTTGATGAAGTAAGTAATTTTTCCATCAATCATACTCAGCTTATTTATTTACCAAGATAACTTGGTCATTCAAAGTCACCTTTGATCCTGATATCTTAATTGTAATCCTCTACAGACTGGCAACACTGCAATTTTTGAAATTCTTTTTACCTATTTTCCGTGTCGCATCGGGTGGAATTTTTTATTACATCTTGCGTGGGATAAAATATAACAGTGATGCGAAATTGAAAATTTCGAGACGGCGAATAAATACCAAAAAAAAAAAAAAGCGGAGAAAGAAAGAAGTTTAGCCTTTTGTTATCATAAAATCAATAATAAAACCCCGTTTATTTTGCAATTGAGAGTTTTTTTCAGAAATGTTGTTCTCGGAAACCTAATCATGGTTCTTTTCGAATTTAAATCTAAAGGTTGGAATTTATCTTTAAGTGAACCGAAACCGAATGTAAAAAATTCTCATTTCAAGGTCTAAAGATATAATACGAATTTTTCAAATTTTTTCAATAAATCCGATTGTGTAATGTATTCGAATACATTTTTAATCGTATGTTGTTTGATAGGTTGTTGATATTATGAAAACGAATGTGGAAAAAGTATTAGAAAGAGATCAGAAACTATCCGAATTAGATGACCGAGCAGGTGAATATAATTTCTCATTCCTATTTTAGTATTATATAATACCTTAAGTAGGTAGGTACACTTGAATAAATTTGTAAAGTGTAGGAGTATAAATAGGCTATTTTATAGTATACAAAACAACTATGTTTTGAGTAATGTTGTTGTCTTCACCCGGTAATACGTGAGATATCGTATGTTGCATCTGAGATTAAATATCTTCTATTTTATCTTTATGAAAAAATAAATGAACGCTTGGAAAAACCGAAACAAAGGGAAAACGTTATCATTGCTCGATGTTGAAAAGACGCATTAAATGCTTACCCGAGCACGAGTAATCCGCTGTTTAGGAAGGATTAACCGAAGCCTCTCTGTAAAATCTCCTTCGAATATGACTATAATTTCGTTTTCGTCATATTGTAAACTGCCTTTCGTCCGACGTGCTTTGGTAGTTGGCGTCATTAAATTGTCAGGGTTCGGATTTACTTTCGAATTGATACATACTTACTTACGTATTTAGGTGATTTCATTTTAGCACAAAATGTAAAATCTGGGAAGTGTAGTGGGTACGTCTACGTACGTCTGAAATGTCTCACAAATATGCAACGGACCGTTTGTTTACCTTTCAACTTGCTTTTTACGAACGGTGAAAATTGAAACCGTATACGAGACTTTCTATCTAAAATAGTCGACGAATTACGAATATTTAAAACCAACAATAATAATGCCTTTAATAGTTTAATCATTACTTATACGTTCTGCTCCTTCTGTTACAAGACTACGCAAACATGCCTACGTACGCGAATTTGAAAGTAGTTGCCTATGTTACTGATAAAAGAGCTTAATCGAAAGGGTCATCCTGTATACGTATAAATTTAATGATTTTACAATTATTCAGAAATAGTTTTCATTTTGATGGAGTTAAATATCGAGTTCGCTCGAGTGTCACTATTTTTTTCCTTTTGACCTTAACTTGATTGATGCTGCAGAAAATGATCATTTTGGGAAACAAATTGATTTGTTAGTCTTATCTTGACTTGTCTTTGTTAAAATACCTACTCGTAATAACAGTAAAAAAAAAAACTGAAATTTGAAATAAATAATGAAAACTTAAATGTCCCTCCAGTTTTGATGAAATCTGTTTCTCAGCTAAACATGGTATCTACTATCCTATCTACCTAGTACCTAGTACCTACTGTCCGCCCAGTATATCTTGGCACTTTTGGTGGAAGCAAGTGTGTGTGTAATAGTGTGTAATAGTGTGTAATGTTACAACGTGAACATTGAGTTTACATGCGAACTGTGCAGTGTGTGGGTAAATATTGCCCCAACAAAAGTGCCAAGATACTCGTATACTGGGCGGACAGTAAGTAGGCGCATATTTAAAAAATAGGCCGATACTAAAAAAAAAAAATAATTAAACTCGGAATTCAATTTTTTTACTCCTCGGTAATTTAAGTACCTAATAGGTAGTTAGGTACTATAATTTCTTTCTGTCGTCGATATCGTAGACATTTTTTTCATTTTGAACCAATCTCAAGTTGGATAATAAACTTACTTTTATTTTTACCTATCTACTTCTGTCACAATTTGTTTCAATAATTTTAGGTTTTAGTGCCGGTGGACAGTGGAAAATTTCCCTTAATAACAGCTTATGTGAAGCGTAGTGAAGAAAATATACCAAGCTTTAAGGAAGTGGAGGAAAAAGGAAAAGAAGCAATCAATGGATATCTAAAATCATTCAATTTTAAAATATAATTATTACATAATGTTAGTGTACGAATACATAGATACCTATACTATCTTATAGAAATAAAAAATTGGAATATGGGAGAATTCTATTTCGTTTTTTACATTTTATTATTCTGCAACAATTTTTGAGCACATTGATTGGTATGGGAAAGGTTATGCTTTTCTTAGGCGCAATAATATAGGTATACGTGAACTATTTTTATTTTTATTTTGCAGAAAAAAAAAATTATGGTGAGAAAACATTCAAGAAAATCACTGATAAATTAAAGACAAAGATTGAAGAAGCTTATGATTTTCTCGAAAAAAGTTCGGTTGGAATAAATCAATACATAGCTGGAATTGTAACAATCGCAGATTTCTCTATACTATAATTTGGAACCGGGGTTTGGAATTTTTCCACCAAAAAAATGAAATAGGGAAATGTTGGAAACGGGGGAAGCGTGACATAAGATTCAGCGTAAGTGCCACTTACATAATTATTGTAGGTACCTAGTTATCGTTTATTTATTTTTTGGTCAAGGTTAAATTAATAGAGACAAGACAGATGTACGTTTAAAACACGTCTTTCCACTGCATTCAATTATTAACAATGTAAGTAATTTATTAAAAAGTGGATTCTTTGAATCAGTTAGTAACTGAAGTCCAAGTTGCTAGGCACCTATCATTTAACCTAAATTATACACCATCCTTTCGGTTGGAAAACGCAATTGTCGGTTAAGCGCGCGTATAAGTATAGGAGGTACTCAAACATGCGAACTCACAAACAAATTCAACTTCAAGAATAATATACGCATGTATTGATATCAGGTTAAAAACTCTTTTTTTCTTCTTCGCGATCATCTTTCAGTTTGTTTCTTTATCGCGAAATTTACTGAAAAATGCCTGTGAAGTTATACTCCACGGTAGCCAGTCCACCAGTAAGAGCTGTCATCCACACATTAAAGGCTTTGCATGTGTCGTATGAATTAGTTGAAGTAAATGTTATCCAAGGCGAACATCGTTCGGAGGAATACCTCAAGGTAATCTAAGCATTTACTTAATTTGTAATTAAATGATACGAGTAAAAGAACCCGCACAAGGAAAAATTCAAACTATTACCTATCTCAATTGTGAAATGATTTTAATCGTGCAGCTCAATCCTCAACACACAGTTCCCACATTAGTAGATGAAGATGGATTTGTGATATGGGAGAGGTTAGTTCATTTTTAAAATAGAGTGGGTACCTAGATCTACCTAGACCTAGGACCTAGCTGCCTACTTAAAACCTTAAAATCACTTGACGCATGTTCCTAATGAATTTTTCTCCACAATGTATTTGAAGTCACGCCATCAATGCATATTTGGTGAATAAATACGGGAAAGATGACAAACTATATCCAAAACATCCACAAGCTCGAGCCATCGTTGATCAAAGACTTCATTTTGATAACGGTGTTTTGTTCACATCGCTTATAGCCATCGCTGTAAGTTTAAACGTTTTAATGTAAAAAATGAAAATACCAACAATCACTCTCGTATATTATTATCTACTGCATAGGTAATTCCAAGATAATTTTTCATGCAAATATTTTTTGAATTCATTTTATTGTAGAAAAAAGTCTTTTGGCAAAGAGCAGTCACGGAAATTACAGATGAGTTGAGAGAGATGGTTGAAGATGGGTATGGTTTTCTGGAAAAGTTTTTAATAGGAAACCAATACAGCGCTGGAAATTACGTCACTATTGCAGATTTCTCAATTCTTACCACTCTCACTAATCTATCTGTAAGGAACATACCTAAGTATATATATTACCAGCGAAAAAATATCTTTGAAATGGAATTTTTCAATGGGACATTTTCTTTGTCGAGAAAATTATGTGCATGTACTTTTCGTTTCAGGTTTTTGTCCCTCTAAACAGAGATAAGTTTCCCTTGCTGGAGGCATATGTGAAACGAAGCGAAACGAATATACTTGGTTTGAAAGAGTTGGAGGAAGAAGGAAAACAAAAACTCAAAGGATATTTAAAATCAATTAATTTTGAATGTTGATAAGGAACCTATATCTCACGACCTACATAAGTGTTTTTTTTAGTAGGTAGATTAGATGCACGCTTATTTTATCTCAACGATATTCCGACTATTACCTACGATCATAAGTTTCTTATCATCGTTTTATCATTTACCAATATGAAGTACCTAGTTACCAAATTGCTACTTACATATAATCACCAGCTACCAACTACACACGTAGTATAGGTAGTGTATCTATCCTATCACTATACCGATATGATTTTCATCAAATAAAATTAAGTAACCTGACTCGATTGGCTTTTTGTAATAAATATGAGATAGTGCATTGATTAAAACTGATGAAAGTGTAACTAGATATTTGAAAATTATTTTAAATAAAGTGAATAATTCAAAATCTCGTCAACTTCAATTTTACCTACCTGTTTATCTCTTGATTTCAAAAGTAAGTGTTTACTGTTTATCAATAATTTTTTGTTTAGTTTAGTTGAACTAATTCTTAAAAAAAAAATCAAATACTTATTAACCCAAATTAAAATTTCAGATGACCTTAACAGTATATTATTCATTTCATAGTCCGCCATGTAGAGCAGTATTATTTACTCTGACTGCTCTGAATATTACTCATGAAAAAAAATTCGTCAATTTGAGAAAACAAGAACAATTTCTTGAAAGTTTTGTAAAGGTAAATAACCCCAGATTTCTACTTGATTACATAAAATCAATCTTTAGACACACTGATACGTATATGCCATTGGTACTTGCCTAACTGCCAATCTATTTCCAGATTAATCCTCATCACACAATACCAACCATCCAAGACGGCGATTTTACTCTGTGGGAAAGGTATATCCTTCTTGTATTTTTCAAGTACCTACAATGTATGCTTTGACTTCTAAATGTCACTTTCATAATGGCCCACTTACCCAACCGGTATTTGGTCTTGTGATACCTCAAGTTACGTATTATTTCGTTCATTGGTTTTATACTTAATAATTTTTGCATATTTTATTTCCTGTCCCATTGCCTCAGTCACGCGATCACCCCATATCTAGCTAATAAATATGATAAAAAACATCAATTCTATCCCGAAGAACCGACAAAAAGAGCCATTGTTGATCAACGTCTACATTTTGAGCATAAAATAATATTTCCAGTTTTTGAAGAATTGGTTGTATGTTCCAAAAGTATTGAAATTGAGAAAACGTCAACCTACACTTTACCTAATAAGTCTGCCAACTGATAATTATTGCAGAGAGGACTTAAAAGAGGTTCGAAATCGGTATCGAAACAAGAAAGAGAAAAAGTTATGTTGGCCTATAAATTTGTGGAAGGGTTACTTGAAAGTGGCAATAAATACATCGCTGGAGACAGCATTACTATTGCAGATTTTTCTGTTATACCCACAATGACCACTACTGATGTAAGTACAATTTTTAGGTTCAGCGAAACATCAAGGTATTGGTAAAACCGTAAGCAAAAATTTAACACCTGCCTAACTTGTTATTTGTTTTTTTTAGCTGTTCGTTAGAATCGACAAAGTATTATTTCCAAAATTATTTAATTACATTAAACTTTGCGAATCTACTTTGCCTGGTTATCAAGCTATCAATGACAAGGGTAATGAAGATTTTAAACAATGGCTGGGCCTAGAGAATTATAATGCTTCTGTATTTTCTGATGAGTAAATTTTAAATGAAATGAAGATTTAGTTATGTTGTTCTATGTTTTTCCATTTCAATTACCTATTTAATATATTACGTAGAAGAAGGTATTCCGTTTTTCATTCAAACTGTTTTAATTTGGTATACGAGCTGTCAAGTAGAAAGTACAAAGTAGTTAGTTGCGATTTTAAAAAGTGCCTACAGATAGATAGATAGTACATCAATAGGGTGTCTCAGATTATCGAGCACCTCTATCGTTACTTTCGAGCAAATTTAGCACATTTTGTATTAGTGGTAACATTGTATGCATTTGATTGAATGTGAACAATGTTACCAACTCATCAAAGATAGGTAACCTAGGATGCTCGATATTCTGAGACACCCTGTAGCTACCTACCTATCGTTCAAATCCCTCAAGATTTTTTTTTTCATTAGTAGCAAAGAAAATTAAAGAAAGAGAAGTGTTCTTTTAAATAAAAAAATTATTACTTACGAATGGTGAAATTCAAAGGCTTACTTTGAATATGAATGAAATCTCTTTCTTTCGCCTCTCATATTGATGTTTTCAGAAATTAAATTTCTATTCTACGTGTATAGAAAACTACTTGAACGAAAATAAAAAGTTAATTTCAAAGACGAATAAAATCGAGAGTAAATTGCGTTTTTTCCCCTTTCTCTCTTAAAAAAAATATATACCTACTCGTATATAATACCATATAATACATATGTAATTTCATGTAAAATTTTCATATTTTTTTGATAAAATATTAGGGAGCGTACACACTACACACATGCGAGCTGAGCCTGTAATGAGCCACTGGAGAGCGTAAACATGGGTTACCAACTTTAACGATGAAAATGAATAGTTCGCGAGAATTGTGTCTGGCGACAGCCAAATTTGGGATGATATAAAATCTTTTTTTCTTATTTTTTAGAGGTACCTACTTTGAATATTATCAAGGTTGCGTTGATGTTAATTTTGAACTTGTAAATTATTTTTCGTATTAATTGAGATCGAATGGAATATTTGACCAAGTTTAGCGTTTTTTTCATAAATGTGTCGGTTGCTGAGAGAACTGAAAAGGGACCTGTGAGGTAAAAATACGGATCTTGAGTTAAACATGGATTCTGGTACTTTGAAGAGTGTAGAATAAGATGGAATCGACAGTTTTTCCCTAAAATGTTTATTTACAGTACATACAAAATTTGGTCAAATTGAATGCTCGCGAGTGGCTCATTACAGGTTCGGCCCGCATGTGCGTAGTGCGTACTGCGTACACACCCTAACCTACAAACAGACCTAGGGATAAGGGATTTAAAGCATTTTTTAGCTCGAGTAAATACTTCAAGATTATAAAAATTGAAACTCGAATAATTACAACAATTTAATTCAATTTAGGTATGTCGGATAAAAACACGAGAAAGAAGAAACGAATATCATTTTCCGCTTTTACAACGATTGTGTATTGTGTAATCCAAATTGCGTGGATTTGCGAGCTACCTACTAGTACCTACAAGAAGCTTGCGTTTAAATTAGATTTTAGTTTTCGGTTGAAAACGAAATAACATTATTTGCACATTTCTATCGCTTTTCCGTATAATCAGAAACATGTTTTAATTTTCCACTTCAGTATCGAATAATCCAATTTGCACAAAAATTCCTAGGTACTTGTCACTTTTTTCAAGAGTCTTTACTGTTTTCTCAGTTAATTTGTATTGATGTTTTAGCGCACATTTAACAGCTCAATAGAGTAATTTATATTCATAACAGTTTTCAAGTTCGCCGCCTTTGTAGGATTAAGAAGGTTTAAAGTTTTGTGGACAAAAAATTATTCTAAGTAACTAATGTAAATAGTTTTTACACTTTTCTCTCGAGATGGAATAAATTTCGTGTGGTAATTACTTTTACGCTAGTGTAAGAATACCGCATCTCGAAAATTAGTTTCGTTTCGATTTCAGCCGACAAAACATCCCTTCCCCTTTAAGTCGGGTCATTTATTGACCAGTATTATCAGCATACTCTCGCATTCGGCCTTTAAAAAGAGTCATAAAAAGAAAATCCAGTTAGGTGATGTTTGAAAAGTAATAAGCTTCAATCTTTTATCCTTTGCACGTAACGTCTTTCTACAATACCACCTTAGAATGTTTTCAATTTAAAAAATTTTTCTTATCATTTTTTTTCCACATACATATTGACGTATTTTTCTTCATTTTGTAGCAAATTTTTTTCGCTTATGATTACATTTTTTCCAAAAAATAAAACTGGTGTCGAGAAAATTGTATAGAACTGAATAAGCATAGGGACATCGTAAAATTTCAGACTTCAATTTTCTTCATAAATGGTACTATATAGTTACGTGTAAAGTAGATTTTTTCTGCGGATGGAATTTAAAAAAGGTGCAATGTGGAAAATTTCATTCTCGAAAGTGTTGAGCCATAAACTGTCATTAAAATTTTAGACCTAAGTAGGTAAATATTTCGACTGCGATAAAATTATTTACTACCATTTAATTTTCGCAATAAACCATATACAATGTAAACGAGTAGGATAAATTTAATGAAACACCACTCCGAACCATTTCTATTTTCTTAATACTAAAATTTGGATCTGATAGCAGGTGCTATCGTGAAAAAATATGTAACGTATAGGTACGTAAAATTACTTGTATTAGCCGTTTTTTTAACCAATTGTTTTTGTAAATCGATACCATTACCTACCTACCTAAATTTATGAGGCAAAGCTAATATGTTTCAGTAAAAGGGCTCAGTTCAATTTTACGTTGATTTTTTTTTTCATCTTGTAATTAAGCTGTTGCTTTATTATTTATTAACGTCATAACCTATTTCATTTCTACAGCATCGGATTTCAATATTTGTATCAAGAAAATGGATCAGTTTTAGGCACCTGCTTCTTATAGAACAGTTGAATACCTAAATAATCTCTTTGAAAAAATGGCTAAAAAATAATTTCAAAACAATTTATTGATTAAAAATTCGCTTGGAAGGAAATCTTTCTTACTTGTTGAGGAAATATCGCATATTGGGAATAATAAGGCCATATATGGTATAAAAAGAAAACATTCTAAAGGGAGGGAGAGGTTGGTTTTTACTTTCCCTACTCTATAACTATACCAATATTTTTGATTTTTTCCCACTTAAATTTTCAAGACAGCATAAACATTTTCATTGAAAAAAATTTTCATACTCGAAAATTTTTTAGAATAGCCATTTTTTGGAAAAATTTTTCAGAGAACTGTAAATATTTTTTAAACATCACAAATGTAACTTTTTCAAGTGCAAACAAAGTGGCCATTTTTCAAAGTCAAAAAATGTCACTTTACACTTCTTATCAAAAATATGATAATTTTCAATGTCAACATTTTTGATTTTTTTTAATGTAATATTTTAGACATTTAAAAAGTCACATTTTTGACACTCGGAAATGTTACATTTTTTACAATCGAAGATGTCACATGTTTGACTCTTGGAAATTTTACCCATATAACACATAAAAATTTCATATTTATACGACACTGAAAATGTCACATTTATCAGACTTGAAAACATCACATTTACTATCACACTTGGAAATGTCAAATTTTTGGCATAAAAAATGTAATATTTTCGGAAATTAAAAATAAATTACCTTCTCACACAAAAAATCACATTTTATGACAATAAAAAAAATAACATTTCAAGCATTAGAAAATGTCAACATTTCGGACATTAAAAAATTTCATAAGTACATATTTTTTGACACTTGAAAATATCGCATTTTGGATACCTAACTTGAAAATGTCGCTTTTTGACATTCATAAATACCACCTTTATAACACTTGAAAATGTTACATTTTTGACACTGAAAAATGCCACATTTTGGACACTTAAAAAAGTTAGATTTTTGGCATTAAAAATGTAATATTTTCTGACATAAAAAACAAATCATTTTCTCACATATAAAAACATCATGTTTTTCAACATTACAAAATGTAATATTTCAAGCATTAGGAGATGTCACATTCCTGACATTAAATATGTCAAATTTTTTGTCATTTACTTAAAAGTGACATTTTTGAGAATTAAAAAAATCACATTTCAAATTTTTGAAAAATGTCACAATTTTGAAAATTACACAGTCACAATTTTATATGTAAAAAGTGTCATTTTTACATTTAAAAATGGTCACATTTCTGCTATTCAAATATTTCATAATTTTCAACATGGAAAATTGTCAAATTTTTGACAAAACCAAAAATTTTTTGACATTGAAAATATTTTTCAAAAATACTTCTGAGATTTTTTTTTACAAAATCTCTCAATTTAAAAAAAAAATGATTAAATTTTATAAAAAATGTCCTAAAGAAGTTTTGTAGAAAAAATCTCATTGTTGGTATTTTTTCATATTTCTTCTAATTTTCCAAGAAGCAATAACATTTTTATTGTTTGCTCGTTTTTTAAATTTATTTTTTATTTTTTAAAATTAATTTTCAAGAAAATTTTTGTTGAAGCAATTTTTAAAGACCTTTTTTCAATCTTTAAAAAGTTTGTCCCTATTTGGGGGGGGGGATAAAAACTCTTTTTTTTTTTTTTAGATATGTCATAGTTAATTACACCGAATTCGCGATATGTTCTTTGAAAAAAATCAGCTAATACGTGTGCACACTGCCCAGTATCTAGGTACATTATAAGAAAATTTACGTCTCGAATAAATATCCAAATTTTGAAAAGAAAAAATGTGTCTATGGGTCAATTATTCGTCGAAATGATTTAATGAAAACGTTCTGGCCCAGAAAAGAAACAACAAACATTAATTTTACCAAACAAGTACTACGTACTCCACTTATTCGTATTATAAGTCGTACTTGTATATAAATCATCAATATTTATATCCTCATTCTTCCTTAAATTATGTTTTTCAACATATTAATTGCTGAATAAGGTTTGCTGTGCCGTGAAACAAAATTGTTTTCTTGTAAGAGAGTATATTATTTCTTATGAATGCACACCGCACGTACCTCCTGAAACCTTTTAATCTTGGTATTTTGCCAATTCCTTCGCCGCAGTCAACATAGGTATAATTGGCTGAATTGAAAATACCTACCCATACCTATATTACTATAAGATTTGGAATCATTCACAAATCCGTAATAAAGCGGTAATTATAAGCTCGAACTTGATGTATAAAATCAAAACGATCAAGTCTTGGTGGCTCGAGAGACGAATTTCAACGAGTTATAGTTTTCATTTGATTAAGATTCCGAAGTTCATCTCAAAATTAATACTTACTACAAAAAAGAAAATTGAAGAAAATTTTTAAAATGTTGTTGTACGAGTACACTATGAGTAAAGCAGATTGCATCCCTCTCTCGATGCTACGAGTAGTTTATCCGTCTCGTTTTTTTCGAAAAATCTCAATTTGTTCATATTTTCATTTACCCATCTCGTTGGCATTTTCTTATTAAATGTATAAATCCATCAATCATGTTTCTTTATCTTCAATCATAACCAGTATACAAAAAAAGTTGAAAAAATCTAAACGGACATTTATCGAATAGTCCCGAGTGAAATTTTGTCTAAGAATTTTGTCGAATTGAGCTATTTTGTTGTAAAACGATGATATGGCCTTCCAAAAAAACGAGTTTGAATAAAAATACATATCGAAAGGACATTTTCTAGACTTGATAAAAATACGAGCGGTATTTTAGTTTTTAACGCAGCTTTCAGTCGAAAGGACATTTTCTACACTTGATAAAAATACGAGCGGTATTTTAGTTTTTAACGCAGCTTTCAGTACGGTTGATTGACGTTTGTAAAGAATTGTACTAATCTCGATGACACATACAACAAGGCCTCTGTTATTATTAATACATTTTGAAGTAAGTGCATTATCGCTGAGTTTTTACGTCGCAGGTTGTCATGATTTTTAAAATTTTCATCAATTTTCAAATCAAGTTCAATTATGGAAAAAATTGCAGTAGCTTAATGCGAGTTTAGATATTAAAACGTATCTGAGTAAACGTGGGCAAGTTGGAGAACTGGCAGTTCCGGATTACAAGAAGCATTTAACTTTTCAACAAAAAGTTGAAGCAGAAATTATTTACCAAATGTAGGTAAACAACTCTAAATTTATTTGTACTCGCATTCGAATTCATGAATATTCTATTAGCATCGCATTTTTCGTCATCTTTGTACGTAATATTGAAATCAGACGTGCAACTTTTACGCAATATTTTCAGTACGTTGTAGACAACTAGACATACGACGCGACGTCTACATCATTTCAAAATATCGATCATACCAGATCGTGTAAAATAGTAAAATGTAGGTAGTTTAATTTTAGGTTCACAAAATACTTAATTTAATTTTCGTCTGTGGAGTTGAATTATGATTTCATTTCAAAAGTCTATAGCAAGGTAATCAAAATATCCATATCAGAGTGGTCCCCATTCTGGAATTTCGATTTTTTTTATCTCACCCTCCAAAGTTGTTTCTTTTCATGAGAAATTATTCCAATTATTGTTCACTTCTTTTAAAAAAAATTCTCAATTTTTTATTTTGAAAAAATTTTTAATTCTTTGTTTTGAAAAAAATTTAATTCTCTATTTAAAAAAAAATTCTCAAATTTTTTATTTAAAATTTTTTCTTTATTTTTTTATTTT
>FIZV01035113.1:0-12522 GCA_900050545.1 Trionymus perrisii | reverse complement strand
AAAAAAACAAACAAACAAAAAAACCCTGATGATTGCAATAGCGGATTTCCGCTCTGCGGAAGTCCGCTAAAAAGTAGGAAGTTTGGACCAAAAAAAAAGAAATTATCGAATTAAAAAAATCAAAATCAAAATGAAATTTTGAAAATTCTCAAATTTAAAAAGTTGGGAAAAATTACTTAAAAAAATAAAGAAGGTTTAAAAAAAATGGCACAAAAATAGAAAGTTATCAAAATTAATTTAAAAACGATAGAAAAGTGAAAAAAGGAAATTAGATGAATGTAAAAATTAATAAAAAACATTTTTTTTTAAATTGGCACACACAAAAATTAAAATTTTTCAAAAAAAATTAAAGTTGAAAAAAACGAGAAAAATGGCTTTTGGAAGAAATTGCCAAAAAAATAGAATAATAGAACGAAATGGAGTGGAAATAATTTGAAAGAAAATTGTAAATTAAAAAAATTAATTTGCTTTAAAAAACAAAACTCGATTTTGAAAAAAAAAATTGGCGTACAAAAATTAATATTTAAAAAAAAATAGCAAGTTTGGACAAAAAAATAGAAACAATTAATTTTGGAAGAAAATATCAAACATTTTTTTTTTAATTTCAATTTGTCTATACCAACTTTTTTCCCAGAATGGTTTCGTTTTTTAAATTTATTTGTAATTTATTTGGTATTTCCAATTTTATTTCCATTTTCTCAAAAAAAAAAAAAAGTTTTTGGGGGAAAACATCAAAAATAATCTCAGAAAATAAAATAAAAACAGCAACTAAAAAAAGTGTTGGGGGGACTGACTAAATAAAATTTCAAATAAAATTTCAAATGGGGGAAAAAATTGAATGAAATATTATACCTATCACCAAAAAAATGATAATAATAAAATAAAACAATGTTTCAAAAATTTCCATTTTTCTTTCTTTTGATGAGATTGGCAATAAAAAATTTAAAAATCCAATAAATCAATATGAAAATTAATAAGGACACGAAAATTAAAAAAATAATTCAACCAGCAGCAGTCTAGCAGGTGTCATTCTTTCCAAGCGACTACACATACGTAATACACCATTCAACCTAAAAAAAAATCATCTTCACGTGCCCGGATCCGTTCTGGCACGATGGATCATTACACCTCGACATTAATGGCAATACGTACCAAAGGTACAACGAATTACTCGACACGTTGGAAAAATTTCCACTACATCGCTTTGATATTCTATCACCTTTGTCGTGCCATTCGCGCAGTTGAACGATTAATTATCACTTTTTGAATTCGGTTTAATTACACAGTCGGCCAGAAACGAAATCGAAAAAAAATCATTCGACAATCGGACGAGATTTACGATCTAGTGTGGCAGATTTACGACCAATGGTACGCCAGTATGTTTGTCGTAAACGTACATGATGTGTGTCTGCTCTGCTGCTGTATGTACGAGTATGATCTGCTAGAGTGAGAGAGAGATTATGAAAAACGACGCGATGCGTTTATTTACACTGAAAGCGGTTGGTGCTTTATGACGAATAGAGTATAATTTTGATTAAGTGCGGAGCCCGGTTGTGTACTGTATAGTACGTCCCAGTGTATTGTAATTTTCCCCATCATAACGTAGCTTTGTCGAGTTCATTTTTCTAATAATCGATGTCGATTTGGGTCTTCCTCCGCCCCCTTTCTCAAGACTGTCGAAAATCTTCAGCTTTCAGAGAAGATCACATTCTTCTTATGGTACTGGTCGATTTATCTGATCCATTAAAAAAAAAAAAAACACTCCATTTCCATGCTCTGCTTTCAAAAGCACTAGGCTTTTCATTAGTCTACGAATTGCATTTTAATTGCTGATAAGGATTCTTCGATGCTATATTAGACTAACTCGATACATCTACGTACCCTATATGGGGGCAATACACCATAATACGCGTATGTATGATAAACTACACGCCACGATCGCGCCACTGCACATACCATTCCTCGAAGCAAGAAAGAAGAAAGAAAAAAAAAACGCCACCAGCCGCACAGCAGCATTACACACAGAGGCACAGGCGTATTTAAAAGGCAAAACAAAACGACTACGACGACAACGAAAAAAAAAAAAAAAACAAGTAAAGTAAACTAGAAGAAGCGAAAAGACAAAAGAAAACGTGCAAAATGCTCATATCACGCGTTTCCATACTCTATCGCGTTTACATGCAACATGGCTGCCCGTTCACCCAACTCTATTGACAAAACAATAAACTCGTAAATCAATTTAATTAATAAAAATACTACTACGCGACGACTCTCGTGTTTCACCCTTTCCTCGACCCCTCATTCTCTGTGGACCCGTGCGTCTTTTTTTCACTCTCTCTCTCTCTCGCTCTCGATATGTATATGTTTGTGTACTTCCTTTCGCGTATTATATCGAATAGGTATGGTATAATACTTTATATTCAATATCGAGTCGAGCTGTACATTATTCGTGTATGTATCCCTTCAACTTTCACGCTTCGAGGTGTCGCAGTCGCCTCCTACTGGAAAAAAGCAGGCCTTTCTCAGCTTGTTTTATCGACGAAGATAATAATACCTACATAATATATTTAACTAGCTCGTACACGAGCTAATTATCGCGTTTAGATAGCTCTAACTCTGGCTTCTCAGCGTCCAAGTGACTTTTGAAGGATGATTGTAGGTTCGTTAATTCGCTGTTTCGTTCCAACTTGGATTTCATGCGTAGATTGAGTGCCACCAGACCAACCTCTAAAACGTCAATTTTCTACGAATTTCATCAATTTTGATTCGGATAACTTCAGTTTCTCCTGCCTTCCTTCCTTCTTGGATTATTTCTCCAAAAAAGAGAGATTTTTTTATTCTAAAAAAAAAATTCAAAAATCCTTTAATTGGAATAAAAATTCATACTTCTGATTTGAATTTTTTTTCTTCAAAAAATTGAAAAAAAATTATTAAAAAAATTGAAAAAAAAAGTTCATTGATTTTTCATTTTGAAACAGTTGAAAAAAAAATGTTAATTCTAAAATGATTGAGAATTTTTTTCATTTGAAAAAATTAAAGAATTCTGCATGTGGCTCTTTTTTACCCAAAAATGTGAAGGATTTTTTCTCCAAAAACCTGAGATTTTTTTATTCTAAAAAAAATCAAAAATCCTTTAATTGGAATAAAAATCCATACCTACTTCTAATTTTAATTTTTTTCCCAAAAAATTATTTAAAAAATTGAAAAAAAATTGTTCCAAAAAATTCAGGGATTTTTCACTTCGAAACAATTGAAAAAAAAAATATGTTTGTTCTAAAATGAATGAGAAATTTTTTTATTTGAAAAAATTAAGGAATTTTGCTGAGCAGACCTACTTCTAAAAAACTGAAAGATTTTTTCGTCAAAAATTTGGGAAGGATCACTTCAGAAAATTCAAGAATTTTTTTTCATAAAAAACAAACATTTTTTCGATGAATTTTTTTTTTAATTTTCCAAAACATTTAAAGATTCTTATTTCCAATTTTCCTCGAAAAAATAAAAATATTTTTTTATCAAGGAAAATTTAAAAAAAAATAGTGAAATAATTGATGAATTTTAATACTTCTAAGAAATTAAAAGATTGAATTTTTCGAAAAATTTGCAAAAAAACAATTCCAAAATGATTCAGAAATTTGGTTCCTTTAAAAAAATTGAAAGATTTTTCACTCCAAACATTTAAAAATATTTTCACTCCAGAAAATTGCGAATTTTTTTCTCAAGAATGATTGAATGATTTTTACTTCCAAAAATTTAAGAAAAAATTTCACCCCAAAAGCTTATGAATTTTTTTTCTCAAAAAAAAATTTTATTCTAAAATCATTGAGGAAATTTTTGTTTTATGAAAATTGAAGAATTTTGTTGTTTCTAAAAAAGTGAAAGATCTTTTTCTCCATAAATTTCAGAAATATTTTTACTCCAGAATATTTACGAAAAAATTTACAGAATGTTGAGAATTTTTTTTTCTACAAAATGGTTGAATGATTAAACTCTCATGAAGTTCGAGAACATTTTTTACTCCAAAATTCACGAAATTTTTTCTCCAAATAAATGGAAAAATAATTCTTTTTGAAGGTGACTGTGAAATTTTTTTATGCGAAAAAAGCAAAGATTTTGTTATTTCTTAAAAATTTGAACAATTTCTACTTTTAAAAATTTCAGAAATAATTTTACTCTAAAAATTTTTTTTTTTTAAATTCTCCAAAAAAAAAAAGATTTTTCCTATTTTTCAAAAAATTGTCTCTAAAAAATAAGCTATTTCTCATTTCAAGGTACCTATTCAGATTTTTTTCCCTCCAAAAATTATTCGAGAAATATTTTTACTCTAAAAAATTTGGGATATTTGGCCTAGAAGAATGCAGTAGGTTAGGTACACGATGAGACGACTA
Organism: Trionymus perrisii; assembly: GCA_900050545.1. NCBI lineage: Eukaryota > Metazoa > Arthropoda > Insecta > Hemiptera > Pseudococcidae > Trionymus > Trionymus perrisii. The sequence continues at coordinate 8,137 of FIZV01035113.1, read as the reverse complement.
TCTCTATACATGGTTCGCTTCAAAAGCTAGGAGAAAAATAACATCTGCAAAGTGTAAATAAACGCGAAGGTAAAATTAAAGTTGTCATTTCGAATTCGATTACCTGCCCATATGGAAGAAAAGCGGAAAAACACGTCGACGTTGCGGTAAATTTGACGTATAAATTCGAGTTTTGTAGGTGGCATGGACGATAATTAAGAAAACGCCGATGTAATTAGTTCACCTGTCCGTCTATGTTAAGTTAGACGATTGGAAAAAAAATTCTGAAATTGGGAAGGGAAGAAAAGACACGCGTTAAACGTGTGTTAAATAAGAAGGGCTTCGTCAATCTGACAGCACGCGACAAATAAAGCGTGAAGATGAAATTAATAATGATTCGTGTGTACGTTTCACCGTATAAAAGTACTAATGAGATTTTTTTTCATTTTGATTCCATAGGGGAAGGTGGAGAAGGAGAGGAACCTCCGGAGGAGATACAAGAAGACGAGGATGGCGATGAAGAGGATGAAGAAGGGTCTAGGAATTCGACCGGTACTCCGGATATGATCCCTGATTCCAGAATCGCTTCACCCATTACCGTCCTGCAAGAAGAAAATACTCAGCCCATTGATTTAGCAAATAGCGAATTACTCGCTATTAAGTGAGTTTTTTTTTTAATTTTTTAAATTTTTTTAAATTGATGAATAGTTTTCGAAGTACTTTGGCTGTTTTTTCTTACTCGATTTCAATCAATTCGATCAAGAAGTGTGTACCTAATTCGATTTTGTTGAAATTATAAAATTTTAAATTTTGGAATTTCGATGAATTTGTCATTTTGGTGAAGTGATTAATCGATAGGTTTTTCAATTGTTTCTTGATTTTTTTAAAATTTCAATTTCGATTAATCGATATATTTTTTGAGCTTTTTCCCAATCTAAACAAATCAATGAACTACTTGATCTGGAAAAATTACCGAAATTTTCCAAATGGGTAAATTTTCCACCTTTTTTCCAATTTTTCCAAATCAATAAATATTTTGAGCATGAAAAATTCACGACATTTCAGAATTCGATAAATTGATTAATTTTCGATTTTTTCTTTTATTTTACAAAATCATCAATTTTTTGATTTAATCGATAAATTTTTGATTGCCTAATCGACAGATTTTTCGACAATTCTCTTCATTTCACCAATCCAATAAATTAGGTATATTCTATCATGAAAAATTGGCAACATTTCTGAATGCAATAAATCGACTAATTTTTGATTAGGATTAATCGATAATTTTTCGACTTTTCTTCCAGTTTTATCGAAAAGATGAATTTTTTCTGAATTAAAAAATTTTCCGTTGTGAAAAATTGATGATTTTTTTTTCATTTTGATAAAATCGATAAACTATTTATAATTTTGACAAACGGATTAATTTTCAATTTTTATTCATCGATAGATTTTTCGAACTTTGGGGAATAAATAAATTTTCCTATTTCCATTTTTATTGAATTTGGTTGAATCGTTTGCATTTCAAAATTTCATAATAAATCTTTCAATTTCTCATCCAATCAAAAAAGATGGAAGGAAATAATTCATCTTTGGTCAGGATCTCGGGGCTAATCAAATACTTCCCGTAATCTGTTTCAGTTCTGGTTCAAGTCCACACTCGGCCAAAGATACTCTACTATCCGGACAACGTTCGTCAGCGACTCCACCGCCTCCAATTCTGGAGCGGTGCTCGTCCGGCGAATCTCTGGATTCGGCGGCAGAAGACGAAGGCCCTACTTCGGTATTTCAACCAGTTCCTCCTCGTTTGGCCACCATGGTCGGTGCATCGTCGCCTCTAATCTCGTCGTCGTCGTCACCTCCTCTATTGTTACCAGTGAACGCGACTACGCCTCCGCTCAAATCACCTATAGTTGCCGCGGCAGCGGCTGCAGCAGCCTCCGAAGCGGTGCTCGACTTCAGTACGAAGAGACGACCAGACGATAACGCGTCTCCGGTGCTAAATCTATCGAAATCCGGCTCTTCGTCGGCTTCCAACGAGTCTACTTTTGTGGCCAATGGTCCCCTCGATTTGTCTCTGGGATCGAACAAAAAACGCGAACTCGAAGACCCCCACGTCGGCGGCAGCGCGCATAAGAAACCAGCTCGAATGCCGACGACTCCGTTATCACCTTGGTCGTCGCCGCTACTCACATATCAACTGCCGTATTTCGCTCCGGGTGGCGTACCGCTCATGCAGAAGAACAACAACGCCAGCTCGGCCGGATCAACCGCATCGAACAGTCCTCTCCATTCGATGGATGCTGCGGCAGCGGCCGCGGCCGCCGTTTGGAACGGCAAATCCAAGATCTCAGATAAGAATCATTTCGGAGGCATGTCGCTCGCTCCAAGCGACGCTACTAAGGCCTTGGAAAAGATGAGCGAGCTGAGTAAGTTGGGCGTCGTCGACGAGTTCAGACCGGTCATACCATTGTCACCGAACGTCTCCGGTAGCAGCGGAGGCCGCCACAGTGCTTGGCAATCGCATTGGCTCAACAAGGGCGCCGATCAGGCCAAAGACGTGCTCAAGTGCGTCTGGTGTAAGCAAAGTTTCCCCAGCTTGGCTGCCATGTCCGCCCACATGCAAGAAGCCAAGCACTGCGGCGTCAATATGCCGGGCGTGTCGCCGCTGCAGCAATCCATTACCTCGATTTCCACTCCGTCTCAAACGTCTACCACTACATCTTCAGTTAGCAGCTCTTCGGTGTCTAGCAACAAGTCATCTTCCGATCTGAATCTACTCATTAAGGAAACAATGCCATTACCTAGGAAGTTGGTGCGGGGCCAAGACGTGTGGCTGGGTAAAGGCGCCGAGCAAACTAGGCAGATTTTAAAATGCATGTGGTGCGGCCAGAGTTTCCGTTCGTTGGCCGAGATGACCAGCCACATGCAGCAAACCCAACATTATACCAATATCATCTCTCAAGAACAAATCATCTCGTGGAAATCTTCGGAAGAAGGCAAATCCAGTGGTGGCAATTCTGGTCATTCGGCCTCGTCCGGTGGTGCCGGCGGTGGCGGAGCTAACGCCAACTCCAACTCGACCAACAGCCATGTCAGCGCCGTGCTAACCTGTAAGGTATGCGATCAAGCATTCAGCTCGTTGAAGGAGCTCAGCAATCACATGGTGAAGAATTCGCATTACAAAGAGCACATCATGAGGTCGATCACCGAAAGTGGAGGAAGACGTAGGCAGACCAGAGAAAAAAGAAAGAAATCGTTACCAGTGCGTAAGCTGCTCGAATTGGAACGGGCTCAGAACGAACTCAAGAACGGAGGCGATAACATGATGATGACGATGATGATGATGAGCGGTAAAGCTGGCTCGTTGCACGGTTCCTCGTCCAGTCGTATTACTTGCGAAAAATGCGGCGATAAGATCGACATGGCGGTGTTCGTCGATCATATTAGAATATGCGTCGGTGCCAATGCCGCTGCACTAACCGACGAAAAGAAGAATCTACTCAAGAATGCTCTCATGTCGTCGTACAACAACGCGTCCGAGTCTCTGACGGAGTCTGCAACCGGTACCAAGGGCGGTAAAGATTCGCCTTATCAGAGGCTATCGCCTAAAGCTTCCGATCTTAGCGTTAGTGGCGGTAAAGAAGGTGGAGGTGGCAAGTCAGATAAGTCATCTTCGCCTTCGGTATTGAACGCGATCGAGAAACTGATCGAGAAGAGCTTCGACCCAAGAAGCAGACACGGGGTAGGTGGTTATCCCGGATGCCAGCCCAGCAGCACATCTCCGATCGGTTCAAGTATTCTGAAACGTCTCGGTATCGACGAAAGTGTAGATTACACGAAACCACTGATGGATGTGAATATACAAGCAGCCAAGGCCTACATGCTCGGATCTCATCAGTTCCACAATTCGCACTACGACCAGAACTACTTCAGCGGCGGACGTCGCGAACGCAGCGGTAGCGAGTCCAGCTCGGTATCAGAACGTGGCTCCAGCCGGCACGACGCCTCGACGCCGGATCGCAAATTCGACGATAGAACCCCTCAAACTACACCAGAGAAACGGGTCTCGTCGTCTCCTCAACCACCCAAATCCCACGAATCCTCCACCAAAGAGCATCTAGCAACCGAGATCAAGGAAGAACCCAACTCGATCGTCGACGAAGACGTTAAACCAGACATCAAAGTCGAACCAGCAGATACAGACAAAGAAGACGACGACGGTAAGAAGAGCGAAAAAGATGGCTCCAGTACGCGTCGTTCGAGTAGCGAATCGTCGACCACCTCGAAAAGCATTCCAACCTGCGCTGACGATCTAGGCGAAGATCTCAGTATGGCATCGAGCGCAACCGGCTCCAAAAGAAAAAAAACTCCGGCAGGTGATTCTAGTCCGGCTACCATTGCTAGTCCAAGTCATCCGGGTAGAGCTTCGGTCAGCCCCAGCACCGCAATGACCGGCAGTCCAACCAACTCGGAGAGATCCATCACACCGCGAAGTACCAGCGATAAAAAATCCACCGGAAGTTTGGGCGCGTTGTCTTCCATGTTCGATAGCCTGTCAGGTACGAATACCTCGTCGGCCAGCTCCGAAGCTCCGGCTCAATCCAACAAAGCATCCAATCACCCTTTGGCCGCGCTGCAAAAACTCTGCGATAAGACCGAAACGCACCATCATCCGGCTAGCGGCAGCGGTTCGCGAGCCAATTCCTCGTCCACGGCCTCGGCCAATCATTCGGATCGGACGACGCCTCAGTCTAATACTCCGGGAGCCATTCTAGCGTTCAGTTGGGCCTGCAACGACGCGGTCGTTACCGATTCCATAATGAAATGCGCCTTCTGCGATACACCGTTTATATCGAAAGGCGCCTATCGACATCATCTTTCCAAAATGCATTTCGTCAAAGACGGAGTCATACCGGATCCGGTACCATTAAAGTCGCCCAGCTCGAATAACAACTCTAGCGTACAAAATACTTCGTTACCAACGTCTCTGGCCGTGAATAAATCCCATCAACCGGAGAACTGCAAGACGGCCGGAGGTTCGGCGCCCGTCTCCACGTCGTCGTCGACTTCGTCCATCAAAAGTCCGCAGCCGCAGACTTTCGACGAAAGTCCTCATTCGAAATTTCTCAAATATACCGAGTTAGCAAAACAATTGTCCAGTAAATACGTATAATCGTTTCGTCGTGGTTTTTCATTTTTCTCTTATTATTATTTTACTTATTTTTTTCCCCTTTCTTCTTTTTGATAACAACGTCGTGTCGTCTACTTTGTCTTTTCGTTTACACTTTTTTTTGTTTTACTCTTCGTTTACCGTTCCCTCTCCCCCTCTATATATCTCCCCTTTTTTGGCCCAATTGTTTCGTCATCGTTTTTATTCTGTCTTTTAAACAGGCGGTTTGTGTGTGGCTTTTATATGAAGCCCGCACCAGAATGTTATCGTGATTTGTATTTCAGTTTTGAAATATTATCTACTACTTTTAAAACTACCTTTTTTACCCATAGCTCGTCCAAAAGTGGGTATTTTCTTTGTGTAGTTCAACTATGATCCTTAAAACAGTTTTTTTTCTTTTTTTCTAGATTGTAAACAAAAAATAATTATATTTTAGTATGAGCTGTGAATCTCCGCCTCGGTATACGATTTTGTTTTTTCTAGTCCACTTTTTATTTTTTCTTCTTTTTTTCTTAGTTATTTATAAATAATTTTTAGATTATTCAAGTATACGTGTATTCTTAATGGTAGTAAGTGTGGTGTAGTCACACGCTATTATTCTATATAAGTGCCAGCGATTTATCATTTTTTGTTTTCTCATTATTTTAATATACCTCGTTTTCTTTTCTTTTTTTTATATATATGTAAACGTCATAATTTTGATATCTTCTCTCAGAATAATATTTAAGATTATACCATTGTTAAATAAATTAACTACTGTTAAAATACTCAAAAAAGTAAAAATGCATTTACAGTAATAGGCGTCAACTTTCAAAAATTTAAAATAAATTGTGTCATGTTATTTCCATTCCAAATCACTTATTTTTTATGTTTTTTTTTGTTTTTGTTTTAATTGTAATTTTTTTACCATAGTGTTTAGTATGTTCGTGTTTTATTCATTTTTTTTTTTTTTTGAAACCGGTTTTGTGAAAGTGAGAGAAAGATTATAGAAATATACCTTATATACGAAGTATACGAATTTGTATCGCTTTTTCTATTCCTTTTTTTTTTGTATTTAAAAAATCGGCATTATTTGGCTTCTATCTTTATCTTCGACGTGTACTTAAAAAAGAAATGATCGAATTATACGATTCTCAGAGTTGTTTTAAAGCTTTATACCTTATGTCTTGTTGTCTTCCTGTGTAAGTGATGATGCCATTGAAATAAAAATTTAAAAAAAAAAGAAGGAAAAAACAACATTTTATTTATATTTATTATCATGTGTTCAACAGTATAGTAAAATTGCTAATTTAATTTGACGCTTTCCAAGAAAATGTGAACGCAATTGTATGATATTAGTTTTGTATAATTGACTTACGCAGTGTTAAAGAGTTGAGTAAATCTGTAATTTAGAAAATTGTATAAAACTGTTTTTCCTCTTACTGTTTTTAATTTTACTGAATAATAAAAACTTACTATTAATTGTGCGTATTTTTTGTGAAACAGAGGGAGGGTTTGCAACGGTTAAGCCTTTTCAAATAATATTTGGGTTCATATAGATAATGAAAATGATTTTTTTCTTCAAAGAAATAGAGAAATTATTATACCAGGAAGTTGAGATTTTTTTATTCCAAAAAAAGTTAAAATTTTGAATTCTCTAAAAAAACAAGAAATTCGTTTATTTCAAACAAAACTGATACAACTTTTTCTTCCTTTGAAAATTTATCAAAATCATAATCAATTTTTTTTTATTTAAAATTTACGAGCTTTCAACGCAATTATCATACATCAACACAAAGATGTGTATAATACAATAAATAACAGTGTTTCACTTTCTTCAATGCTTTCAATTTGGAAAAAAAACTTATTAGTTATTCTGTACACTAAAGCACCGAAGATATGGAAGTCCAATTTTTTTCGACTTCGAGATTTTCATAGTTTATGAACCTACAAGTGTCAAAAAATCAAAAAACGTAAAAACCTCAGAGTTGAAAAAAATGTGACTTCCATCTTCGGTGCTTTAGTGTACAGTATTATTCTTTTAAACTAGTGCTAAAAAAAAGACAATAATATAAACATTTGAATAATTATCCCGATAGATTAGGTGCAGTGATGTTTGTAGCCCAGCATTGTTCGTCCAGTCCAGGTATTTTCTTTAGGCCGATTCTGTACTTGCTTTGGTTTTAAGATAATCCCCCTAGTTTTTCATTGACACACTTTTCGTTCACAAAGTACTACGAATTATTTCAGAATTAACAATGCGATAATACAACAATTCGAGATTTTGACCAAAGTAAATTTACATTGTATACTCACAGTCACGATAAACGGATCACCGTTTTCTAATCCACCTTCTCCATTAACTATGCAACAGTGCTTCAAGTTTTCTTTGGTTTCAGTATATATTAACACCACTTTACTTTCAACGTCGTGAATTTGATTTAATTCTATTTCCGAGAAACGCACATGTTTCCCACTTTGATGTAATATTTTAAGGCGAAGATGTTCCTGAAAATCTTTAGCTAAAAGCGGAAATTAGAGGTACTCGGGTCACCAAACTAGGAAAAATTAATAAATAATAAATTGACGAGCAAATAGGCACGCTTACAGAAATTTTTGCTGATTACAAAAGGAATGACCACTATTGTATCATTATCATTAGCGTCTCTCCGAAATCGCCCATGATCCCCGACAACATCTTGAAAATTACTCGCATATTTGGCGTAAATGTTTACTTTGTCCATTAAATTTTCTATTTAAAACAAAAAAATCAGATATTTGTCTTAACATTAAAATAAAAATCTCAACTTGTGCCATAATTAGGTTTTTACTCAAATACCTACGAATCATAGGTGGGTACGTGCTTATTTTCAGATGTACGAATTGATTTTTAATTTTTTATAAAACACTTACCATATAGAAAAGAAGAAAGTCCTTTTAAAGAACTATACTCCTTCTGCGGAGCGCATTGTACCGAAAATAAAAACGCAAATAAACATATCAGCAACA